>CAAKHB010001918.1:109548-153121 GCA_901007665.1 Aeoliscus strigatus | reverse complement strand
TTTGGGGGTCAGCATTCCCAGTCTATATGCCCCAATCTAAATATCCGATTTGTCCATTTAGTTTAAACAAAACATATTCATGCAATGATACAGTACACCGTATGCAATTAACCTGTATGAAAATACTGTGATTCCTATCAAATGGATCAACTTGAAAATAAACAACAACAAAAAAAACCCATCTATATCATAGTTCCCCCCCAATGCTCCCCTTTAGGATGATAAAAACCATCTCTGTGAGGTGAGATTTGCATTCTTTTATGAACATGCAGCCTAGTCTATTTTAACCGTACATGAGGCATGTTTAGCAATTCGGTGCTGTCAGCAGAAGGTGAGGATAGTTGACTACTGGCCAGGCTGCGGTTTGAGCCCCGCGACCCTGCTCCTGCTCTGCCCTCTGTCCTCAGGAGCTCTGAGGAATAGGAGGGGTGCTCAACAGTCCCCTGGGACAGGAAATCAAATCCTTGTGTCTCGATTTCCCTGTCGCTGATAAAAAGGTCCTCCTCCCCCCATCCACCTCGACTACTTCTTCCTCTCTTACCACCTCCCCCAGGGTCTTGGCTGCAGCTGTGGAAGCCAAGAGGAGAGTCGCTGCTTGTACTTGGGCTTGGAGATGAGGTGCAGAGGTGGGCATCTTGCATTCCTTGGGTTGCTTGCATCAGGTCCTGCACTGACATTGACTTGCCCAAGCCTCTGTCCACCTGCTTAGCACCTGAGCCACAGCTGAGAGCCGGTGGCACCAGGGGCTCCAGCTCCAGGCTCATATGTCTACTCCAAGAGCCCTCCTCCATGCCGTATGGTCTGCCATTGCTGTTGGTGCTACCCTGCAGTTGCTGCTCCAGTGTACCAAGCCCCAGGCTAAGGTCCTCTCCAACACTGATCTCCTCCATCTGCAATCCCAGATCTCCACAAAGGTCATCCAGGTCTGGAGACGCCTCAGTGGAGGTTGATCGCATCAAGTTGCTCACACCTGCACTCCGACTTGGAGGCGGTGGGGGCGGGAGCCTTGCCAGAAGACTAAATCCCCCATCTGATACTCTTGAGCCCCCACCACTGCTGATGCTGTTTGGGGTCAGGACGGATGGGGAGTTCCCTCCTGCCTCATCTGGTGGGGTGGCCTGAACCTGGGTATGACGATGATGGGGATGACGAGGGTGGTGGTGGTGGTGATGGTGATGATGGTGGTGGTGATGAGGCAGCGGTGAGGGGCTGAAAGAGGACGATGCAAGGCCAGAAGGAGGGGTGGATGACGGGGCATTTAGATTGAGGTTGAGCTCATTGGGTGGTGCCAAGATAAGATGAAGTCCTCCCTGGGAGAGGTGGGAGTTGGTGGAGGAGCGTGTGACGCAGCCGCTAGGGGGCACTGCTCCACTGCTGCTGACCTGAGTGGAGCAGGACAGGTCCTTACTGAACAGGGAGGAGTGGTAGTCTGAGGTCTGCTCCAGCTCAAACAAAGGTAGAGAGGAGACAGTGAGTGCTGAGGAGCCTTTACGCAACACCTGACGATAGATGTCGAGCAGCGAGTCGAGCTTTGACTCAATGGACTGCACCTGGAGAGACAGGGAAGACAGGGTGAGGGGACAAAGCACACAAACATGTGCTAAATTCTGTGATTAGTTCCCACTTGATAAATGTAGTCACGCTACATTACTGAGTGGTTAATCATACATCTGGAGTCGCTTAAGCTCTTTCACAAAGTGAGGCCTTTCTTTTTTTAGGATCTACTTATCTGCTCAGATGTACAATGTTTCATATCTCTTTCATCTTTCCTCCAAAGAAACAGGTTCACCATCAGCAATCGGTCCAAGATGCATCTTCAACCTTCACAGTCTCTGACAGATCACTGGCAGCTCTGTCGAGCACGGGATGTAAAAAAGCGCCATCATGGCACTGAACTTATCAAATCAGCATTGGTGCTATGACGGGTGGCTCGTTTGTTGATGAGAATAACATTGTCCTGATTCTGGTGGAAGGATTTGGTTTGTGAAACTGCCGCTGCCGAAGCTCAGTTAAAACATTTTGTTCTTGATTTTTAACGTACAGAATCACCTTTTGTCAGAATCATTGAACAGCTGAAGTGGTTTACAGCTTACAGAATGCAAATGATACAATCTATTTCAGCTTGTAAGTATTGTCAAGATCATCATCAAAAGCAGAATGAGGACCTGTCGCTCCACTTTACACACTCGTCCAAGCATGCTCATGTCTTCCAGTATGTCGCCGTCAGATAGCAACTTCTCACGAATCTTCCTGTCCAGGGGGATCTGGCCCTTCCCGAGGATTTGGTCCACTCTGGAAAACACACAAAAAAAGATCTAAAGGACAGGAAGAAATACACAGCAAAGTCGAAATCCAGGCGGCAGATCTGAAGTAAGAAGAAAAATTGAAACATAACGACGAAATAAATCATGCAGAATTCTCATTCACACAAAAATAAAAGCAACAAAGAGCAATGCAGTTGAAAATGAGCGATAAGGGGTCCTCACTGGATCTGAAGATATTGTTTGTTCGATTCAAAAAGAGGTCATGTAATATGATTAAACATTTTTATTTGATTGAAACAATGGATAATAACAGCAACAACTCAAATGGTGCGTTTATGTAGTATATGTAGATTTGTTTTCTTCACAGCAGACTGCAACTTACTGATTAAATCCATTTCTTTACACTGGACTGTCCATATATATCTATATATTATGTTTAGTTTAGTACATTTGCACTTCTGGTTAGAGGCCAAACTGCGTTTCGTTACCATGTACTTGTACATGTGTAATGATAATAAAGTTGAATGTAAATCTAATCTCATCTATTTTTAGGACAGCTATTTAATTAACAGTCCTCACTAACACAAACAGCATCCTTAGTTAATCAGTGAGGTTCAATAGAAGTTGGTTAAAATGTTTTAAGTTATGTTTTTTTTTATATCCTGGATGTTGCGATGCTGCATTGTTCCCAGAATAGACTCATTTTCAGCGTAAAACATCCAGTCAGTGTGGTGCAGAGCTGTGTTAGTTTCTGGTTAGACGATGTTCATTTCCAGCACACTGAGGTGTGTGCAAGAAGTATTGCATGACAGGAGACATATGAGGAAGTGGTTCAGCTCAGTCAATTCACGGCCAACAGCATGTCTCATAGTAAATATTATTATTATTGTTATTATTTATTTTTAGGACAAACCACATCCTGCATTTGGCTGAATGAAAGTGAAGTGAACACCGCTGACGCCGTGTGTAAAGACACATTCTGACCCCTGAGTGGAGTTCTTTCTGCCCTGGTTGTAATAGACCGGCAGGGAGGGGGAGGAAAAGGTCTTGGTTCGGCTGCTCAGGGGCTGTGGGCCTACTATCATGTCCAGCCTGCATGGGAGGGAAAGTGAACACACACATATGGATGCATGCAGTGCAGACACATGTAAGACAAGACAGTCATGTTGTCAAACGGCTTTAGTGGAACAGTGAAAGAACAAGGGCTCGTGCAGTTTACAGATAGATCAGGTGGTTGTCCTTCCTACCTGGTCTGTAGGCTCTTAATGCGACACAGCATGTCCAAGTGACCAGCAGAGTACTGTTCAATCACGTCCTTTACATCATACGGTCGCAGTGTCTCCTTAAACTTCTTCTTGGCCACATGAAACTTCATTATTCTGGAAGAGCAGTAGACATTTTCCTGATCAGCCACAAGGGGGAGCTCTGATACAGTCACAGCAAACGACTTCCTTTGTCGGAGACATTGCACAGATTGCAAGAAATGAAAACAAATCAAATCTCACCTTTACTTTTCCTGTTATTTTACATGTTTCCAACATGTCACTGCACGCCAGCTACCTGTTTCTGTGCACCCATTTCAACAGCCTGCCACCTGAAATATCACTTCATTTCTCCTTGCACAAACACTATGTGGTTGTGGCTTCCTATTCTAGCTGTGTGCGCATAAATCTATCGCTCTGTCAAAACATCTCTGAACGTATGCACCTGTGGAGAATCAAGTCCAAAGTCAAGAGAAATTGAGTGTGAGAGTGTCTGAGTACCCGAGTGTAAAAAAAGGCTGGCAAGAGCAAACAGCAGTAAACCTGTAAATACAGTCAGGTGAAGGTGAACCGGTTCGTTGGAACCATACTTGTACTCTCTCCGGTCAGTGCGATCCTTTTAGGTTTGAGATGCACGTAGGCACCCTCATGGAATAACAATCAGACTTCTTCTGTTTCATTCACCATTATTGTTTCATTACACTATAATGTTTCACACAGATAAATCATTTGTAACACTGCGTGTCACATCTCAACTTAGGTATGGTCAGTTAGAACCCATTTGCTGTAACTGGGATATTTTAATAAAATGCCAAGATGGCCAGAGGAAATGAAAAAAAAAAGATGGTGGAATCACTCAAAGACACAATAAACCACAGTTATGGGCATGCCTTTATAACATTTGATTGCAGAACCTTTGGCAACAACTCTAATCTTTTTTTGCAGCCTTCTGTTTCACTGATATTTGTTCAGGCGCTTTTAAGTTTGTATAAGTCTTTTTTTTGCACTGATTTCAGCTCCCGCCAAAGATTTGGTTTGGGACTTAGTCAAGACTGATGAGTCAGGATTCATCAGTTTAAAAAAGTATCTTTTTTCTATTTTTTAAGATCCCTTGAACCATTTGTACTAACTCAGTATTTCTCCACCTATTACTGAATAGGGACATTTTGCTGCCTATAAACAAAGTTAGCTCCTAATTTGGTGTCATCTACATCATCATCCCAGAAGCAGTATGGCGTTTCTCGCTGAACGTTTTGCCCATGGGGCTCGACTCGCTTTAGTGTGCATCGTAAAGTACGTACTGAAACTGTGACAATCCAGCATGAAGCTCTTTTTAATGCCTTTCTCATTACATTTGTTTTGTGGACCACGTGAAGCATCTTAACTGTTTGACCAACTTGATGTTAATTCATTGTGAGACAGGAAGACTCAGGTTCGTGTTTTGTGATCAGTACTGACGACATCAAACAGCCCACTTCAGTCAAATTAGCACTGATTTGTGCAGTCAACCCATCAATAACTGCGTCCCATGTATCTCATGTCTGGATATGTGTTCACTCATTCCTTTGCTCGGTGACAGCTGTCAATGGGTGAACGATGGAGTACAACCTTCACATGTTTCCACAAGGGGTAATTTGGACAGAAATACACTCACATTCACTCCACAGGCAGTTTAGAGTCACCAATCAACCTGGCATGCTTGTGGAGGTTGGAGGAAGCTGGGCAGAGGTAGAGTACCCGGAGAGAGTTTAAAATGTTTGATGTTTGAAATCTTTTTACAGCTGCTGAACCATAATGAACAGGTATTATGTCTTACAGGTACAATGGACACTTTGTTTGCGTGTCCTTATAACACGATCATTCTGCAACCTTTAAAAAATCTTCCAGATACATAACTCCTCCTAGCACTTTCAACCAAACAGGGCTGTATTCAACAACCTCACAGGACATGGCAGGATGAATTGGAGTGATGAAAGTTTGTTTTTGTTGTTCCTCACCTGACGGCTCTAATGACAGACTTGACAGATGGCAGCAAGTCTTCAATAGCGATCTCACAGTGACATCCTTTCTCATCAAAACCATCCTCAGCTGTCACGTTGGAGTCCGCTGCTTGAGAAACAGAGAGGATAAGTACGGAGAATCATTATTCATCGATACCAAAACATGAACAAACAAAGATACAAATGTCAGAATTCTATGAATCTGTATGACAATTAAGGCAAAGATTAGTCTTTTATTACCCCCCCAAAAATGTTCTTTTTTAGTTCGGCTTGTCTGTTGCACGATTTTGAAAACATGGAAAAGATGAACGACTTTGTGTGTGTCTGTCACACACACAATTCTAGCTGCTTCCCTTCCTGTGTCCCTCCTTTCATCACACATGGTAAAATCAGACTTGACATCACAGGCAAACATCAGTTTTACGTGTGTGTGTTCTGACCCACTGGTACTCCCATGGCCAGTTTACATTTGGCCTAAACACAGCAGTTAACTGTGGTCGACAAGTTGGCCTGACTGGTTCAGAGACCACTCGGGTACTATGGTCAGAAATCTGTACCATCATCACCTTTTATTGTAAACAGCCCACCCATACTCATGAAACAGAGTCAAATGAATGTGTTCTTATAAAACTCAGTAGAGGTCTGATAAGAAGTCTTTGGTTTGAATCAGGCACAAAGGTGTTGGGATATGCAATAAAAACATCTAAATCCTGAACTCATAGCTGCTGCACGTTTGATAATGTTGCTATTTGTGTATGGTAAGTGGAATATTTAATTTAATCTTTAAGCACTTCTGTGGAATTATTTATCGGCTGCACATGAAGCAGATTGATGGTAATAAGGTTGATTATAAAAGCAAAATAAAGAGCTGAAAGAGGCTAAAATCTTCTTGAGTGGTGAGAAGAAGTGCAGATTATACAAGAATTAACTGTGCATTCATTCGTTCCTTCATCATCTCCCCCTTGCTCCGGTTACGGGTCACAGTTGAGCTGGAGCTGATCCCAGGTGTCCACCCGCGAACAGCAGGGTACACCCTGGGTGAGCTCATCGCCAGGTCATCACAGGGCCCTGTGGATTCATTATTCTGTTTCATATCACATTATAAGACGAGATTATAACAAAAATAAAAGGCCAGCTTTAAAAAAACAAAACAAAAACAGACTGATTATGTTGGGCATCTAAAACAAAACGTCGACTGAACAGGGTATTTTTTTTTTTTTATCTATCTATCAACTAACACATGTTTGTATACGTGTCTAATAGTTACGTTAAAGAAAGGGATCCAATATCTAAAGGAACACGACCTTATTCGTGGTGTGTCCTTAACCAGTCAAAACCACAAGGACTTATATCATTTCAGGAATTAATTTTAAGCGACAATGACAGGAGAGGCTTTGCGCCTTCTAAAGGCTCATTTAGACGACCTGTCAGTGTCAGTGCAGCACTCGCGAGCCAACCACTTTGGTTTTGGCTGGCGTGGTTACTGATTCCGCTCCATCAACAAGCCCCCGCCAGCTGGCTGCTTCTGACAACCCATATGGCTGCTGGAACTCACCACTCCCACTTTCCCCTCCAATCTATCAGTCCACCCACAAACACCAACTGGCCGTTACTCAGGCGGGCTTTCCAGGCCGACACTGCGCGACCAAAGCAAGGAAGTGCAAACAACCATTAACATTCTTCCAAACGGCTGCCTGAATTAGTGGGTAAACCAGTTCTGGTGGGTTGGATTGAGTGAACCAGTAAGCCATAATTATATACATGTCACATGAGGGTTTCACTTACAACAACATTTAAAGGAATAATTCAACATTTCGGGAGATATAAAACTGGAAACTGTAAAACTTGAAGTAGTCATTGCTTCAGTTTCATGTTAAAAGGGAACTTTATAGCAATAAAATACAAAAAAGTGTTGCACACTCCAAACCAGAGACACCAGAATCATAGGAAGTAATGGAAAACAGCCAGTGTACGTTCAGCTGGGGCTGAGAGGTATTTCACTTCAGCATTCTCATTGTGAGTGACTCACACTGAAGCAGAATTGATTACAGCAAATGAAAACACACACATAATGCTACAGTACATCTTAAGACGATCCATGATCACGTTTCCTCACATCAGAAAACCAAATAAGAATAAATAGACAGATAATAATCGGGGGCGACGATGGGGACATGCACCCACCACTTTTTGTCAAGATTCATTTTGTGCATTTGTGCACGCTCAGCACAGCAGAGTGAAACGATGCTGCCGACACGTCTCTGGATGCTGATTTAACTCCCTGACTTCATTTGACAAAATGAATTAATACGGTCATCACTTTCTTTGTAGAAGTAAATCCACACACTGTACACGTGGGATGAAGAGTCACTGACCATCGGTGGTTGATCTGGACTGGCTCTTCAGACGCAGCGAAGGTCTGAAGCGTGTGCGGTCGTTGAAACTCCAGCTCTTCTGCACCTTGGCAGGGCTGGTGCCCTCGGTACTGGCCTCAGCTACTGGAGATCGCCGGTCATTCACCGAGGACGACTGCCTGTTTTTGATGCTCTGTCCTCGGGGGCTGGCCATCCTCACGCGCTCCTTGAAGCTCAACTTTTGGCTGAAGAATGAAATGGGTGATGAAGAGCGGAACAGAGGAGAGTTATGTAAGTTATGTGAAGTTATGTAAGTGTTATAATCATTCGTTTTTCACATATTGGCAAAATGCTACTGACATTAATGTCACAATGTCACCACGAGGCACCATCCAGACATTTAACAAGCGGTGTGGAGTCATAAAGACCAGCATGCACTGCAGTAGCAAAACGTACGTCCAGGTTACGTACGCTACGTCATCAGTGTGTTTGTGTGTCAGTGTTCCATCAGCTGCATCGTCGGTGTCATTAAATGACTTCATGTCAGCGAGTGCAATCCACAACAAATCACCACGCTATAGTTACAACTCAGCTAAAGACTGAGGTTCATCGACTGCGAGAAAAGGAAACTAAGAGAGGAAATACAGCGGAACTAAGGCGACGGCTGATTCTGTTTCTCTGCAGGCATGGCTTACTTTACTTCAGCCAACAAATTAGGATTTAATATGTTTACATCTAAACCAAGTTAGCAAGCAGCCATATGTCATATTTTTCTTATTGTCTGCAGCCGTGTCCATCTTGCAGTCCTGTTAGTTTCTTGACTCTGTTGGTGACACTAAACTATATTGTTTCAACACACTTTTCATCCATATACACTTCATTTCATGTAATTTGTTGGAGATTTAATGGGCTCATCTTTAGCGTATGTAGATGCCACCATTAAATACTCATTTATCAACAATGCATCATGACGTACGGGATGTGAAACTGAATGGCACATATACTTTTGACGCAACAAGAGAAGCCGTGTGATGTAAAAAATGTCTGCTGCAGTGTAAAACAGCTGCGTAACTACCAAAGCATTAATCTTTTTACAGGATCTACTGAGAACGAAAGCTGACAGATATTACGTTGAGCTGGAAGTGGTTAAAACAAGAGTCACAGCAGGCAGAAATAGCACATGGCTCAGGCAGAGATAAAAAACGGATTATTGATGTATCACTGGTGACGTGGTTCAGCTGCAGCCTCTCACCGATATCCATGCACCATGAACTCGTCAGCATTCCCAAAAACATGTCATGTCACAAGGGAGCATGAAGGCTGTGTAGCTATGTTTCCGTGTGGTACACCTCCTCAGCAGTTTCTGTTTATTACTACGTTTTTTACTAAGAAATCAAGGGAAGATAGACATACGGTGATATTACACGATGGAATATTTGGACCTCTCTTTTCAGTTCAGCCTCTGTGCTTCCAGGTTCACCTGCCTGAACCTGCCTTAAACGTCTAACAGAATATAAATGGGTTTATCCTTTGTGGGACTGCAAAAGTAACGTAGCAGACACACGTCTGGCGCTTCGCTTTGACGACCTTTGACATTTTGAAGCAGCAGAGAGGAAGCGGTTGAGCTTAGTAGAGGAAAATGAACATCTACACCACCATCTGAAAAAGGCAATAATTTGGTGACTCACACACTTTGCACCGACATCCCTCATTTAAATTTGTGAATTCTGGCTGGAGCTTGTGTCACCAGATTGTCTGGCGAGGCCAGAAGCAGACTCTGGATTTTATCGCAATACCTCAGTACAAATTCAACAATGAAAAAAGTAATCATGTGGCCTCTTAGTGCTTTCTTTCTTTAGGATATTGCAGTGCATACTTGACAGATGACGATGGAGAAGAGCAAAAAAAGAACACGTGAGGGCTGAAGCTCTCTGTCCTCTCTCTCAGACATGCCAGAGTTTGTGTGGGATTCTTGTTTGTAACCAGACTGATCCTGTAAAATTTCAACATGCTAAATTTAGTCCTTTTATTGACTTTTCAAATTGTCTGGTTTGCTCCGCTATGCGCTGTTGTTCATACGTTAGAACAAGCTGAGAGGAAAAACGATGTCTGCCTCCAGGTGTTTTGCAGACAAACATTTGTCTGGTGTTTCATAACTGCAAACACAACACATGACATCACTTAGCTGTCACTGTCATCCCGTCCTCTGCTGGGGTCTAAAACTGACCAACATGAGATGAAATTGCAGCAATTGCAGGACCTACTGATACTGGATGTGATTTATTTTCCCACTACAATGAGTGTTGCAAGAAGGAACCCTGAGAGAATGATCTACGCTCAACGGTAAAACCATCTTCCAGTCATTTTGGTTGTTGTAGTTTAACTGTTGTTGCTCAGAAAGCAGCTTCAGTCATGTGTCTGCGTCTGCATTTAGTCGTAGTATTTGAGTGAAGGTCAACCACGCTTTGGCAGTGTTCAGGGCTCAATACACAAATAGCCTACTTGTGGTTATACACGTAAAACAGAAGTAAACAGACTTCAAGTATAAATATATGCTTTGTTTACCACAGAAAGTTCAAGCTATTATGATTCCTGTGTAGACAAAAAGGAGTGTCTCTGCTGTGTCTGGATGGAAGAAATCACTTATCTGAGGAAAATTATTCCTGTTGCAAATCTACAAACCTTTTGTTCCATTAGTCCAAATGAACATCTACTTTGTATGTTAATGTTGTATGTCATGCTAGAGCCAATCCCAGCTGTCAACGGGGGCCAACAGAGGGCTACACCCTGGACGAGTCGCCACTTCATCTCAGGGCCACACACACCTACAGTTGTAGAGTAACCAATTAACCTGGCATGATTTGTGGAGGGGGGGGGGTCATTAGAAAAAAAGGAAAGAGAGAACCCATGCAAACTCGTCACAGAAAGACCGGAATTGAACCAAGGACCTTATCACTGTGAAGCAACAGTGCTATCCACCGCACCACTCATATCATATCATATCATATCAGAGTCAATCTGCCACAAGTGACACCAATGTGTGTCTTCTCAGTATCATCTGACATTGATTTTTCCACTTTACTTTGAATCCTGGTAAAAGCTGCATGTCGGCGGCTCCCCCTCAGGATTATGGAAGTGATACAGTGAGTGTGTAGTGGAACTGCTGAGTCACAAACCTTGTCGTTGTCTCCCCCTGCTCCTTCCTGGAGTTAATGCAGATGAAAAATCAGAAAAGTCAAGTTAGAAAACTCACTTTTCAAGTGTGAAGTTATGTTGCTCAAAGGACCATATGAGTGCTTCTGCATGTTTTAATCTACTTGAATGACTATTTGTCAAACAACAGCTGATCTGGCTCCAGTTCAACGTTTTAGAAGTTCACACCTAATGTCTCTAATGTCCAAACAGTATTATTGTCAGCACCAAATAACAGACAACTAACCCCTGGTACCCTGGAGGTAAACTTTTACATGAGCTCCACAGCCGGGACGTGAAAAGACACTGGTATGGTCCTCTAAGTCAGCATGTCATTTTGCAGCAACTGTAGCTCTTGCAGAGGTTTTGCGGGCAGAAACACATAAGTGAAGGAAAAGCATTCATCTGGAAATAGACCTGAACAAATAACAGGCTCGTGACAAGCATGCAGGTCAATGCGGGTATTTTCAAGGCACACGTAAGAAGCACTGGCATCAAGACAGGATTGAGTGACATGAAATCACGTGATCACATTACGGAGTGTCTTTGTCCTCAGAGCGCATGTGCACATCCTGACCACATGACCACACCAGACATCATCGAGTATATTCATTCCAAAAAGTAGTTTTAGTGTTCAGTTATTGTTGAAGGGAAGTCCCCCAGTGAGTTATGGAAATATTGGATGTGCTGACTTTAGAACAGTGTAAATTGATTTCCACTTTTATCTTCACTTGATGAACCACTGGATGAGTGATCACCCTGGATTGTTTGTAAGCAGAAAAACACATCCATGGTGATCAGAGCGATCCTATGTCTGCATTTGAAACATGAACCTCCAAAGCTGCTAATGACAAAAACCTCGAAATCAGTCAAAGCCTCAGTGGTCTGACGACTTAATGAGGCTGAAGTGCTGCAAGTTGTAAAAATCTCGATGGCCTCATGAGTCCAATAGCCGTGCTAAATAGATGCGCCATGGAGGATGAACGCAAAAGTGACTGCAAGGAATTTCAACTGACTCTGAACGAACATAGCACGTAGCACACAGCAGAGACAGTAAAGTGATTTCTGTAGTGTTTGTAAAGTCATGCAACGATCAAAACCCCGATGATTTATCTTATTAAATAAAAGCAAACACGCAATAATATGTGAATATAGACACCACAGCTGATACAAAAAGCTCAAAGACAGCGAGAAAGAAATCTGTCTATCGATCTATCTATTTATCTATCATCATATATCTATATGACTGAGGTAGAGAAGAAGGAGACACAGACACCAGCTGCCATCGTTGTACCTACTTTGTAGGGCTGCAGGTATGTAACGCCTTCAAGTGAGGTTTCCAGGTAGCAATGGAAACCGAGTGTTCATCAGCCGCATAACTACGCCAAACACACTGCATGCAGAATACACAAAACCAAGAGGAAGAAAGAAGCACAAAAAGAATTTTAAAAAAGTCAGAAAGAAAAAGAAATAATAAAAAAAGATGGAAAGAAGGAGTAGAGAGGAAGAGGAGAATGTGAGAGATAGAACAAAAAAAAATTCATAAGCTGATTAGTGGAACCAAAAGTCAGGTGTGTCAGACGTGTGTTCTTGGGGCGGTGGTCAGGCATGGATACATGCCTGGAGGTAGGCAGGAGACTGTCATAGTGCCGCCATGTGGCGTCCAGGTAGGGCTTGGTGCTGTCAGTGGAGTAATAACGCCACGCAGCCTGGTACAACATGGGAATGGACAGGATGAGGAGGGAGACGGAGGGTTAAGGGGTTCAGGGAGACATTTTAAGAGGAGAGAGGAGAAAGGTGTGAGGTGGGGAAATGGCACATAGGAAGGATGTGGAGAGGAAAGTGGGTGATCGAGAGGAAAATGGAGCATATGGAGAACATATGAAGACGACAAGGTGAGGTTTTGATGGAAAAACAGTGTGTGTGAAGATCAGGCTGGAAAGGAAAGAGGTGCGTGACCAGTGGGGTGACAGAGTCACAGTCTGGAGAGAACATCGGCCATGTTGTATCATGACGATCGGGAGACACATGGATGGATACACTGAAACAATATCTGAGATCTGGCTAGTCTTGGGGGAGTGGAGCATCCACGAAGGGGAAAAACTGGAGATTAAATTATTTACAGATTTCAATTACAATTTCTTTTGGCATTGACATGTGTCATTTACCTGGATGAGATAGGCAGCAGGGTTTCTCCTTTTCTCAAAGTGCTTCTGTCTGTGCTGCTCCTGGACCTTCAGGGCAAAACCTGAGCCCAGAATACCCTGGTGTGATATGAACACACATGAGAGCTGGGTCTAGACTCATTCTGATGAAACAACAACTGCATGTTTCCTTTCTGTAAAGGAACAGTTCAAAAACACAACTGTTTATTCGGCATCCCTCAATAAAACACAGTGTTCCAAGACAAACATGTTGAACACAACAGCATGTAATATTTTAGGATTTTGAAGTATTTTGAAACCAGTGCATCTCGACTCGATCTATTTGCTGTCACATTGTGATGATTCCTGGTGTGTTATTCATGTTTTCATGTCCGTTTCAGCTCCCACTGCAGCAGGAACACAAAAGCAGTTGGCTTAAAATTCTTGATTTCAGCTTTTCAAACCAGTTGCCATGAAAGTGGCTCTGTTTTTTAGTGTTTGCTGTGATGAAACAGAAACATGAAAGTTGCAAGAAATTGTTTAGCTTGTCCCTGTTAAGTTGCCTGATCAATGTAAATCTAGTTTTCTTTTTTTTTGGATCCATACTTCACCTGATGGCAATCAATTAGTGTCAATTCAAATGTTAAAGTAAATAGACTTTCACAGAAATGTGACACAGCAACGCAGTAACTGACTGGATCATTTTCCAGTTCTCGTAGCGGCATGTCTCTCTTTGCCCAGAACACGTGACCATCTTAGTGAATCGCAGCAGTGACAAGATCCACTCACTTTCTGCCGCTACTCCTTGAAATAAACAAGTGATCGCACAGAATCCATAAGGGGATTGGTTGAAATTTGCATTTCCAGTTGTGATGGCAACAACACATGGGTTTGTTTGATGAGCTGGGGGTGTCACTGATTTCTCTGGGATCACAGCATGTTGAAAGCTGTTCATCATCACCAGAGGTTACACTCTCCAGCACCTTTAACAATATTTGGTCTTTATGAAAAATGCCTAAATGAAATCTTCCTCTTTACAACAGAGATTCCATGTTGGAACTACAAGGAAAACAAGTCAAAGTGCATTGTCTGAACAATGAACCGATGACTTAGAGAGACTCCACTTACTGCTGGCAAGGCAAAGAATGAGATGCCCAGGAGAGCGAAGCCTGCTGACAGCATTCGTCCTGTCCACGTCTTTGGTGTCTTGTCCCCATAGCCGATGGTTGTCAAGGTGATCTATGAAATACATACATTATAATTAGATTCTGAATGATTAATGTCAATCCAACACACAACACCATCCTTGTGACTTTGATTGACTTTGTAGAAACTGTAACTCGGACTAAGTCTTAATATATCTTTATCTAATCAATCACTCTTTTTTTCACTCTGGCAAAACCATGTGACCCTTTTCCCTTAAAGCTCAAGTCTATTATTTCCATATTTTATCATCAACATCTAGTCACAGATATAGTATAAGTCAATGAAAGACTGAAAAATCAAGTAACATACTAGGCTTTAATGAAAAAGCATTTATTATTACGGAGTAATATTAGTACACACTGTACACTCACCAGCCACTTCACTCAGATTTTTAATTCAACCCAGTGCAACAGCTCTGGTCAGAACCAGTATCATAAAAATGTAAATAGAAGTACATTGACATGTTATTATTATAATAACATATAGTAATTATTATTATTATTATTATTATTAGTCTTCCGACTGCTGTATGGAAAGATGACGTGACAGGAATTAAAACGTGTCTTCCTACAGACTCACTCACCGTGCCCCACCACAAAGCATCAGCATAGGTTGCAAACTCATTGTTGAACTTGTTCTCCACCAGGTAGACGAGGAATGAAGAGAAGATGAGAACCAAGAAACCAATGTACCAGGCGGTTACGAGCTCCTGCAAGGTGAAGCAGAGGGAGTAGTCAGTGAGGTATCAGAGACGGAGAATGGGAAAAGTAACTGATAACTGGCTGTACAAACGTTGAATGTAGACAAAGAATGAATCTGAATCTGTTTTTGTTAGGAGAGGAAGAGGAAGAGGAAGAGACATTTTTCTTTCTTCATCACTTGACTGTGTTGATGTAATATGCTCTTATAAAGAAACAACCAAATAGATCAAACGTCACATAAACAATACATATTAAATGTTAGTGAATTTTGTTTCACCCCCCCACACACAAATCACACCTTTGCCACTAAAATACACTTTTTAAAGCATGAAGACTTTTTGTCAGTCAAGCCTCCGTCATCGCTAACAGTGATTTAAATCCGCCTCAAAAGTTGCATCTTGGCTTCTTAAATCTCCCCCTACATCATACAACCTTTTTTTTGTTTTGTTTTGTTTTTTTTAACCAATGACGTTGGACAGTCCTACACATCTGCACGGTTGTACACAATTTGGAGTCAGTTTGCAGTGAGAAAATCCCTTCTACAGACACACAGATGTTTTCAAACCTGTACACGTGCTACACATGTGTCTGGACCGCAGAACTTTAAAAGGCAAGTAAATAACAAATAAAGACTTAAATGAAACAGGTTATTGTTAATCTAATGATAATCTAGTGTGTATTTGTGTTAGCTGTACATCTGTAGTCCGTCCTCAGCCTACCTTGCTGTGGGCGTAGACCACGGAGCCAAGAAGCTTCCATGTGCCTCCTCTCCGGTCCATTCGCACCATGCGTAGTATCTGCAGGAAGCGCAGGCTACGCAGGACTGAGGTGGCAAAGATGTTGCCCTGGCTGCCTGCTGACACCACTGCTACTGACGCGATCAGCACGATGATGTCTGGGGGCAGAGACCACACACACACACACACACACACACACACACACACACACACACACAGACAGAGGAATATTAGATGTTCTAATGTGTTGAATGCCAATCATGTAAAGTTGATTTTCTGGAGTAAATCAGTGTGTCACTGACTTATTACTTACGTCTTGCATTGCCAATATGTTTAAAAAGTTACACAGGAAACAGGAAAAAGGACAAGGTTTTTATGAATCCAGCCTGAAGATTCGTTTTATTCATATCTCATAGCACCTTGTACAAGAACTCGTGCATGAACACGTATAAAGAGTCGGGCTGTGACATTGACAGAATAGCAAGCAGATGTCTGAAGCAATGTGACCAATAGAATGCGTGAAGTTATTCATTAAATGTGTATACAGCATGTGACAAAGAAAACCTCATTTAAAAACAACAGAACTTAGAAGTCAGTTTTTGTGTTGTTGAGTGACAGAGTGAGAGGTTTGACTGTTTGGAGGAAGTTCACACAGGAACCACACAGAGGAAATGGATCACATCAAACCCACAAAAAACAGACAACTAAAGCAACAAGCTCGTATGACTCAAGGAATAACATTTTTCCTCCTTTGCTCTTCTCTTCAAAAAGATCCTCAATTTCAATGTCGCACAGTGTGAAACCCGACCCCCTTGAATTGTATTATTCGGTTCCCTCGGCCAGAGGTTTCCCCTCGTTATGAAACGTTCAGCCCACTCATGTCCTTCTGCTGAACCTGGCGCTGAAGAGGAAATGCTGACCAAGGCGTGTTTGATGGCTACTTGTTTAAAACCATAAAGAAGTTGACCCATGGTGGACAAGAGAGAGAAAATGTGAAAAATCAGCAGCTGTACCATGAAAAATACATTCATGACACACCGGGGACGAGAGCCTCTGGGGATGCAAGAATCCCTCCGCTCAGGAACAGCACGAGTGACAGGAAAATGTTTCAGCAACAGGCCTGGGATCTTTCTTACAACATTTCACATCTGTGTTTATGATTTTCAAGATAACCTGGTGCACTTCTGTCATCATCTCACCTTGCTAGGAAATCTATTGTTTGGTTATTGTCAATAATATAACGCAATGAAAATTTGTCATGAGTCACTTAAGGTTCTTTACAGTTTATACTATTACAGTAGTAGAAGGTTTTGATTTATTGTTTAAAATTTTGACACTTTACATACGTGTGTACATGTGTTCCTATGCACTTACTTAACAGGGCGAGAAAACATATTTGATTCCTTCTTTCTCTCTCGCGATACATTTAATTTATTTTTCTTATGATACTTAAGTATATACTATGTGGATATTTATGAATATACTTTTCTAGACAATGTTTTACCTGAAACTGTAAAGAACTAAATACGGATATTCAATTGATTTAAAAAACAAACAAAGAAACAACCAAATCAAATACACGCTAAAAACAAACAAACAAAAAAAACTATTAATGTGTGGGTGGGGTTGGAATTTGTGATTTCCCTATGCCCTGTAAAGGGTTAATGCCACCCCTGTAAAAGACAGTGCTTCATTTAAGCTACCGGGGTCAAAAAAGTTTGGACACCCCACTGTAAACCCCACGAGGGCCAGTAGATGACTGGAGCTGTGCAGACAGATCTTCTCTGTTGTTGCTGGTCATTTCTCCCTCAGTCCCCAGGGAGCATTCACAATGAAGCTCCTAATGGGCTTTAAATGACTCGGGTGGACAAACCACTGACGGTTTAATTGGTGCCATAAGTTACTTGGTCTTTCAGGGACACATGCACAGTGCAGATGTTTATGCTTTCATGACGTTAATTTACACATACAATTAGAAACTAAACAGCTGACTCACATTGATTAAAGGATTAACAAACAACTAAAAGTATGTTCACAGAGCAGCAGATTGTGGTCAGATTTGACCCTTTTATATGAATCTTTACCACCAAGTACAAGAGGACTCCCACTGACAAACAAAGTAAACGTCCATTATCAGAGTGGACCTGAGAGATTCATATTCTCTGTTTAATCTACCGCTATGTTCTTTCACACTATCTGCCACTCTGGTTTATTTTAATTCCATCTTCTTGGGGTTGCCCACAATCCCTCAGAGCGTCTGTGATCACCAAAGAGCAGCACAACGATCCGTGTGAAACAATAGAAAGAATACAAAGCAGATAATGTGGACTCGTTAAGTAAATGCTCCGTTCTTCAACGCTCCGACCACAACTGGGAATGACACAAACAAACTCTGGTCAGTAGCATGCTGTGGAACTCTTAGGTCTCCCATCAGTTTGCCTTCACACAGAGGACCACCAGAGAGCGTGTGGAAGCAGCTGAAGGATGGAACTGGCATCGCATCAGTAAGGGAGAGGAAACAGTAACCGTGCTGGAGGAGTTCCATTGTAGGGGAAATGGGGTTGAAGGGTTCTAATAACTCACCTATGACACAGAAAGGCTTTCTGGCAAAGCGGAGTCGGCCCTGCCATCCTCTGTAGCGACAGCAGCATCCCGCCGACCAGATACGGATTATGTACTCCAACCCAAACACCACAATCATGACAAACTCCTGCAGGATGTGTGAAGAGATCAGAGCCAGAAACAATGTTAATCATCCTAACAGAGGGAAGTAATGTGGTGTTTTTAAAGACGTATAATGTATGAGTCATTGCTAGTCAGTGAAGAAGACAAATTATGTGTTATACATCATGGAGTGGTTGGCTTTAAATATAGACCGGGTCAGGATTGTATCAGATATCATAATAATATATATACACCAGAGATCCACTGTAACCGCATCAGAGTTTGATGATTTTAATTCAGATTAATCTTCTCACAACTATTGCATTCATATATATTTTTATAGGATCTATTCTTTTACATGCAATTTAGTCTAAGGTATAATGAAAGTAACAATGTCAATATTGTTGACTGAATAAGACACATTAGCAGCTGAAAATAAAACCTGAACAAACTGTTTCATGCTATAAATCTAAGAAACAAACATCGATTTAATGCTTTACCAGGTGCTAAGACTCGCTAATGATTGATTTGGATGCATAGACACCATCACTGAGTCTAGGTCTGTCATATGTGGTCAGATGCTCTCCTTCCAATAACGTTTTTTTTGTGGAACAGTCATATCTGAAGAGTGAAGTACAGCTTTAACCAACATATCAACAGCACACACACACACACACGCGCACACACACACACACACACACACACACATATTTATATATAATTAGAGGATAAATAATAATGACATAATGTACATTATTTATGGTAACGCAATCAATGCAGTGGAAAGTAACAGTAAAAGCTCTTTTAAGAGATAAATGCATAATGGTGGAGCAGACGGTATGTCTGAAGTGACAAACGTGAAGTGAAGAGATGTTTGGTGTCTCTCACCAGAATGAGCAGACAGTAGGAGGAGAAGTCCTGATGAGCTGGAATGGTGGAAAACACGGAGAGGACGAGGCAGCTGAAGACCAAAATGAACCTGGATGAAAAGAAAAACATGTAAGAAGCATTAGTAAAGACATCACCTGAACATAGAAGATAAAAAACACTGTTTAATAGGAAAAAATAAATACATAGACCTTAATATTCTTACAATACAATAACCTGGATTTGTTGTGTGTATTTTCCAGTGTGATAAACTCTTGAACCCAGTCTGGCAGTAGAGAATGAGCAGTACACAACCTGGCAACATCGTCACGCTATCTATTTCCTCTCTGCAGTGAACCATGAATCTAAATATTATTCAATTTCCTGACATATCAAGTTAATCATGCTTGTTTGTGCTACACGCTTAAAGCAAGAAACAAGCAGTGAAACTTTGGCTGCTGGAAAACAAGTAACCGACGACCACTTCCACATGCTGACGGTCGCTTTCTCAGCCAGGAAACCCAAACCTTTTTCATAACCAAACATGTTATTTTTTTCCCCATTGCATAAATCTTCCAAAAACAGAGTTTAGAGTTACGGTGACTCTTGATGATAAACAGTGAGAGCACATCTGTGTTTTATCATCTCAGATCTCCTCATAAGCCGGTCGAGAAGAGGCCATGTGTGTACTTTTTTTTTTTTTTTTTTTAACTGTTGCCCAGCGGGAGTTTTATTTGAGCAGACAAGGCTTTTTTCAGCCATGTACTACTTTGTGTTAATACGGCAACAAATGAATAATTAAACCTAGAAAGCCTAAACAAGTTTAAACCTATAGGGCTCATGAAAGACCTTACACATCAAAAGGACTTCCGAAATCCCAGATCTTTGGTTTCCAGCAGTGTGGACCGCTTATATGTGCAGGAATGATGTAACACATAAGGCTGGTGTTTCAAACACGCATCTCTACTGCTGCAAACCTTCTATGTAAAAAGTGTTTTTAAAGACCCTTTCAACACCTGCAATTCCTGATGAAAAGTACACTAAATATATGAAAATATGTAATCAACATCATGTTAATATCCCAGTTATTATACTAATAAACAAATATTGTGACTGGCATATTTAAAGCAAACTGTGGAGTCATTTCAATTAACATATTAAACATGTTGTGACTGACCCATCTGTGTTTGAGTGTTGAATGTGTCTTTGAGACGAACATGAGAGGCAGGTGTAGAAGCACCACAGAGACCAGAGAAACAGCTCGGGAGGATTCATATGCAGGTCGAGGTTACCATGGCAATGCAACGTGCTTTGTTTGTTCTGGGTGACAATGTGGATTTTATCAGCAGCTCCGAGACACTGAGCCACCATCACCAGAAAACATCCACAACCACAGGACCATCACGGCAACATCTACTACACCACCGCCAGAATGCAGCTAAATAAACCACTGAAGTCCACCGATTTATCGGCCCGCTCCTATTTTGCCCCTTATTTTATTTTCTTTGTTTTTTTTTTTGTCATTTTTTGCCATTGATTCATTTTGTCTTTATTCATGTGTATATGTATACTGTATTTGCTTTTCTTGTTTTGTTTTCCCTGTTATTCCCTGTTTATTTACTCATTTAAAATCTTCAAAATAAAGATTTCCATCAACCCATCAATCTGTGTTCAAACGTGTTTCATAAGATGCAAAAAAACAAACAGCTTTATCGGATGCTCATCCGTTGTGCTACTCTCTAAATACACTGTGTTAGAAGACTGTGCTGAACACTGTATGAGTATTCATTTGTGTTGTCAGGAACCTACAAAATAACGTAAGGTGGTGTAGAAAATCCTGGTGTAAATAACGTCCCTTATGTCACAGTAGAAGACAAACAAACTTTAAAAACAATCAAACCCACAAGAAAAAGTTTTGCTTGCAGAACATTGCAAACTTTCCTCTGAATCTGGTCCAAAGCATACTGACCTACAAGGATTAAATGGAGCAGATTTCACTAAAGTGCCACCAGTCAGTCAAAGTCTGATTTTTTTCCAGGCAGCATATACTAGATACATGACGTATGGACTGGGAACATCAACATTTCAAGCCTCCTGTGGGAATCAAACCCACTTCTCCTGCATTGTCTATGGACATGAATTGTTCCAGTGGGAAGCAGCTGACAGAAGAGCAAGACCAGAGACATTTAATAAGCTAATATGGAATTATACAAGCAAATCCCATCTCTCCATGACATAACAGCAGAGGCATCAGTAAGAGAGGCTGACAAAAGTTAAGCTTGATTGATGTTTGTCTATTAATTTTTTTAATTTTTAATTTTTTAATTTTATGTCACTTGGAATGGAGAAAATTGCAGAATGATTTCAGGCTAAAATCTAAGTGGCACCTCTGATTATGCTCCATCTCTCGACCAGGTTTCAGTAGAATAAGCTCTGGTAGTTTTTACAGACTTTACAGAATTACAGACAAACGGCATCACCCTCAAACATACAGTCCTTGTATGGTTGATCTATATCATGCACCAACTCGCTCATACAGTCATAACTGGGCTACAGCCCAGTTATGACTGTATGAGCGAGTACAAGTGTCGTGTTTTCATGCTTCTCCCCACAGCTGTATCGCAATGGAGACGAGGGACTCCTGATGATCAGCCCCCTGGCACCAAACCGACCCCAGATTATCACAGAGTTGAAAATAAGGGGCCATCAGGACAGTTAGGGTTTGAATGGTGCCTGTGTGAAAATGGTGGGTGTGTGGAGTGGCTCAGTGTCCCATAGCAGGACCGTGGTGTTCTGACCCCAGTCAGGCCCTCGCTGACATCCAGAGAGCCAAAACAGAGGTCAACTCTTTCCACAGCCACAGGGATGGTTATGTCATTATTTCTTGCCCTCTCCTTCTGCACTGTTTCTAGGCTGGAAGCTGCTGGTGGTTCTGAGGTAAATGAAACTATGACAAGTTTTTTTTTTCTCTGTTGACCATTTTCAAAGATTGAAATAATATGACTATGATTGGAGGAAAAAAATCAAGTGACAAGTATTATGGCGCTGTCAGCTGTCACAGGCACACCTACGCCTCTCACACTCACAAGGTTGTCGGGCCGGAAAATTACAGAGTGACAATCAGCTTCCTTCATCCATGACTGGTGTTCCCATTTTAAATGTATTTACTTTCAGATGTTGACAAAAATGTAGGATAACCAGTGTGACGGCGTAATTCGGCACTCAAGTGTTCGCTAATTAATCCACAAACTCATGCTTTCAGCCAGCCTTGGACCCTGCTTATGATCCCCCCCCACACACTGATGGCACCATTCATCTGGAGTGTGTTGCTGCAGAGTGATTGCTGTTAACCTTTCAAACAATGTGAAATAATCAGGTAAACAAATTTCACCCACACAATCATGACACGAGGACATTGGTGCTTCAGCCTCCTCTTAGACGTGTGTGTGTCATTTGAGCTGCTCTGTAGGTGAAGGACCGGACATGAGGCAACATTTCATTCACATGTAGGTTTTGCATTGGTTTCTGTTAGATAACGTGTTCTGGCTGGAATTAATCAGACACAGTGGGTTCCAAACAACCGATCTTAGAAACCAATGAGATTTGTGTTTGTGCTGTTTGGATAAAGTGAAGAGAGGATTAGTGTGAGTTGACGAGTCATGCTGACTAACTGCTGCTGATCAGATTTGATCTCACGGCAGATGATCTGCTCTCTTGACACGGAGATGTGGCCCGATGCTGTCCATGGTCCTGAAAACTGATTCTCTTTAGTTTTGAAAGCTGAAATCTATTGGATCAGAGGAACTTAGAGATTTATGGGTCAAGTGATATTTGATCACTTCCACGTCCAACTGAATTGATTTATTTTTTGTATTTTTCTTACTATCCTTATGTTAAGAGTATGCTATACACGTGAACGTTTATGAATAGATTTTTTCGAGAAATTATTTTACCCAGAACTGTGAAGAACTAGACATGGAAAGATACCTGACTTTGATTGATTAAAACAAATAATATATAACAAATAAATGAACAGTGGGGTTGGAATTTACAATCTCCAAGTATTTGTGATAGAAGAGTTTCAGCTAAGGTGAAGGGAAAGGTTTACAGGACTGTGGTTAGACCAGCTATGATGTATGGTTTAGAGACACTAGCGATAGGCAGAAGACAGGAGACAGAGCTGGAGGTGGCAGAGTTAAAGATGCTGAGATTCTCTTTAGGAGTGACCAGGATGGACAGGATTAGGAATGAGGTCATCAGAGGGACAACACAGACAGGAAGGTTAGGAGAAAAAGCTAGAGAGGCTAGATTGAGATGGTTTGGACATGTGCAGAGGAGGGACAGTGGATACATTGGTAGGAGAATGTTAGAGATGGAGTTGCCAGGTAGGAGACAGAGAGGAAGGCCAAAGAGGAGGTTTATAGATGCAGTGAGGGAGGACATGGAGGTAGTTGGAGTCAGAGTAGAGGATACAGAGAACAGGGAAAGATGGAAATCAATGATTCGCTGTGGCAACCCCTGAAGAGGGACAAAGCCAAAAGGAGAAGAAGAAGAAGAAGAAGAAGTATTTGTAAGTAAGTGTCCTATAAAGGGTTAAATTTATACTGTATATGTAGTATATAGTCACCAGTGCTGGTGGTGCACAAAACTGGATTTTGAACTAACCCCACGCTTTTATTGTGTCACTTCAACGCTTCAAGAGTGTGTGGTAACTCTGTTCCAAAGAATACATTCACACTTTATCATTTTGAGCAGACGGTTCAAAATGACGGACATAAAATGGAAATGTGGCCTCAACAGTTAGTGACTTTGGAAAGCTAGTGTCTATTAAGGTTACGAAGAGGAAGACACGACCATGTTTTTCCATATTTTTTCAGAGACGCTCCTGGAGCTGTTTCAGCTACAGTCTGCTGTCATCTCTGTAGCTCCCAGTTTCCTTCTCGAGACAACGCTGTCAATCAGAAACACACACCAACATTTTTCCAGTTAATCACTTAGCACGCCATGAAAATCATATGACAACTGGTAAAATAGTTTATTTATTCATTTTGTTATTCCTTATTGTTCTATAAATAAAACGATATAATATAAAGTCTATATTGTTGAATGAATAAATTGCTCAAGATCACCCCTCTTATATAAATACAACCTCTTATTAGAACCACATCTCGCCACCTTCTTAGTGGAATGAAACCTCCAAAAGTCTTGATATCTCATTTAATGTATCGGTTTCTTTATAGTCTATCTATAACACACACCAAATCATTCATACAATAATAAACTAGGCTACTTCAAACTGACCCCAGACTATTCCTTCTTTGTTTCATAGGTAAACCTATGATAAAATTCTGCATTGTTGAATGAATGAATTGCTGTGACAAAAGTTTGTCAACAGACGGCCCTAAAAAAACAGACTGATACAAGCTGTCCCGTCAAATCCAGGGCGGCTACCCGTCATCAGGCTCCCAGAAGCTGGCCACGCAAAAGAAAGATTGTATTTTGAGGGATTGTGTTCAAAAGCCAAATGAAGTGAGAGAAGGAGGCTGGTACGATCAGAATAAATACATACGCGGCCATCATAAGTCATTCTTCAGACCAACACTGAATGTTAGCCTGAGGACCTGACCGCATGACCTCGGACCTCCCCTGTGAGGTCACATGCTTACAGCCCTCCGTCATGTGTAGAATTCTCGAGTGGTTCTTTTCATAGTGCTGGTCTACTCCAGCAGTGTGAGAGTCCTCGGGACGTTTCCACTTCGCACAGGGGGATGATGACCTGTGGCTTACATGTGACACACCAGTACACTTATCTTGTTGAAATACTCCCAGTATTACATGTATGCACAGTCAGTCGGCAACATTGCATGTGTGCATGTTTTCTTTTTTTTTATTTCCAAGATATCTATGCCAAGTGTTCACAGCCAATCTGCTGCTGACATTGAGCAAAGAAAATGACTGTAAAGCTCTTAAGTTGTTGCTATGAGACGAAAGAACATTTCCATAATGCACACGGGTTCTTTGCGAAGCTGAGCCAGGGGGCACTTGGTATTTTGTCAAGGAGACGAACGCAACATTGTCTGGCTCCTTCACATTACGTTGATGTTATGCATCTCACTCCCCACGAGACACTGAATGAGAGAGCAGAATGTGTTCTGGAGATTAGACGAGTATAAAGGAAGTTGTACAGCTGGCTCGAAAGGGGACGAGGTATAAAGGAGTTTCATCTGTAGCCTCTGATGCTGGGGAGTATTTATGAGGTTGTTGCTATGTGCGGCGTTTGGCGGCATAGAGCTGAAAAGAACGTCATCACTGGATGCAGGCGGACTGTTTAGTGTCAGTGAGTCCATCTACAGCTGATGCAGCGTTCACTGCGACTCCACGACCACAGCGCTTCTCTGAGACATATATACTTCTATATTATATATACAGTATATACTCATATACATACAGTATATAAGTCCCCACAGAGCATCACATGACTACATACGTTCATGAGCACATGTGCAGAAACTTACAGTGCAAGAGGAAAAGTACACATACAAACAAACTTGTGTATTATATACTGTGACATATATATATATATATATACATAAGTTTGTTATGGAAATGTTACGTTATGTAAATCTACGACATCATTTTCTGTGTTATATTTTCATGCTCTTTGCAATGCAAATATTGAATGATAAGGTTCTTTTGAAAAGGACACATCACTCCCTCCAGTAGATATACCACACAAGGACAGATTAAATCAAATATGTGATACATTCACAAAATATGACCAACATAAACCAGTACCTTTGGATCTCAAATTGGAATGCTGTGAGGCAGCACATCATCCCATTTGAGAGAAGAGGGCAGGATTTGCTGTAAACAGACAATGATTGTGTCCATTTCATTTATACAGAGCATGATGTGCTGTCTACAGCCATTACAAAAGAGACACCTGCATTTGCACAGACATACTAACATCTGGGTTCTGTTACTGGAACACATGTCAGAGTTGCAGACTTCCTCCTACTGCACATTCCCATCTGGTACCTCAGCCAATCAAATCAGACGGAGATGTTGGGCAGCATCTCAAGAGAAACATGGTGAAACAAAACGTACTTATAGCATGAAAGCACGTCTCTCAAGTGTTTCAGCCATTATGACCATCACTGTGTGGGGGTATGTGATCAACACAACAGCCTTTCTTTCATTATCCCGCTTCAGATTTAAAATCGATAGCTTCTGCAAGCAGAAGAAGCTCTTGTGACAATTTTAAAAAGGCCCTCTCGGATGAAACTGGCATGGTGATCTATCCTCACTACTTTAATTTGGGTGTTTCTCAGACACAATTCCCATTATTGCTGTTATGGGGGAGGACCGTGTCCAAAGCAATCATTGTCAAGGATTTATCTGTGTCATTTACAAGCCTATTGATCCTTTTCCACAGCTGATAATGTCCGCAGTGACTTTCTGGTTCTGTCTCATGTGCTTGTCTACGATGAGTTTGCTTTGGTGATGTCCCACTTTTCAGTGAAGCTCTCCATCGATCAGTGCTATTTGTCTAATGGCCAGTGCTGGGTCGATACATTTGGGCTCCACCAAACTCCCACCTCCAATGTCTCTAAGGCAAATATTAATGGTGCCAGGTAAGAGGCTAATGAGACACCCAGACACGGGCCACACAACGGTTGGGGTGTTACAGGGGGAACACTGAGCTCTCATTGTTGGATGGTAATGAGAGCTAGACATGGACAGGGAGGGATGCACCATGGCAGCATAACCCCAGAGATTCACTTTATTTATTTATTCAATAATTCAATAACTCAATTCAATAAAGCCATCACATTTTCTCGAAGAACTACAACAGAACATTCACACTCTCCTGCACTGTGCAAAATACAGACTTGAAATGACTCAGGATGAAAAAAAGTGTAGTTCTGTCTGGACATTGAGCATCTCAGAGGTCAGCGGAGTCGAAATCCAAAGAGCTCCAGCAGACTTGATCAGACATAAAAGGAGAGACACATTTTAGACAAATTGACCTCAAACTGGAGATTCTAACTAAATCAAAAGGCACTCACCAGCTCACGGACGCAAAGAAATGCAGCAGAGTCGAGTGCTGCTGAGGCGAAACCCTGTGACCTCAAAAAAGTGAGGACCCCATTAATCAACAGAGCAGGAGAGGGCGTGTTATTGGGTTGGATATCACACATCCATCTCCATTCAGTCTGAATCTGGTTGATAATGAACGATGAGACTGAAAGCTTGACTGTACCAGAGCTGAATTACTAATCAAAGACAGACAATCAACTTTATTTTCCAAGTTCTGCTTCTCCATTATGCTTTTCTCTTTAAATATAACGTCTGGGATTTGAATACAATAAGTGTCTGCCAGTTGAAAAAAAAAAGAAAGAAGAGAAATCTTCTTCTAAAGTACTACATGTGTCATATATCACACAGATGTTCTTTTCATAAAACTGGGCTGCCTATGCAGACAAATATTTTTAAAATTGGTGGTGCATGACAGGAGAAAATAGAGCAAAAGGGCTGTGGTATTCCGTTTTGCTGAAATGGTAGAAAACCAACCAGAATGCACTGGGCCTGTTGCCTTCCGAGGAAACTCCCAGGCCACCGACTGAAAGGATCATTCAGCCACTTTTCAACCTGGGCCCGATTTTGTCATGTGTTGGTGTGAGATGACTCATAGGCTCCAAAATTATTGTGATTAGTGCGGTAAGTAGCAAGAAACTATAAAACGGCGACAATGCCTGTTACTAAATAAATACTGCAGATGGAAAGAAAAAAAAAAAAACAGGTGGAAAGTAGGGAAAGACGTCACAGATCGGTTTTCATACACAGCCAAATGTTTGGGCACTTTCTCATTCAACTGAACAAGAAAGTGCCACAGAACAAGTGCAGCTGTCAGCAATAGGAGCAACTAGAGCTTTCAGTGTGAACGCGTTAAAAACGACCGGACATTTGACCAGCAAAAGAAGTAAACTGACTAATTTGAACATTTCCTTCAACTTGTCTGGAGAGTTGACGAGTGGGATACTGCACATAAGTGTGCGTTACACGAGAAGGGGTTCTTCACCCCCAGGTCTTGCCCTAAAACCTTTCAGCACACACCTTCCCGTTGGTTCACCCTTACTTACAGCAGTGATGTGCTGTCGGGGGAGGAACGTGAGGCTGTAAAATGGAAAAAATGAATGCTTACATTTATCCAGTGATTTGTACTATAATGTTATTTTCCACTTAACGCCACCAATTTTAGGTTAGTTTTTACTCAAAATCGCTGAATTTTGACATTTACTGTTGAAATACTGAGAGGAGACGTGTGGTGAGGCAGCAGCTGGCTGTGCCTCCACCGTGGATTACACGATGTGTGAATGCTGATATGAGACTTTAATCTTAAAACTACTACTACTACTCATCCCTTATCGATCCCTTCTCACCCTAAGCCCAACCCCCAAAACACAGAGTCAGAGAAACGATCTCTTCCTCCTACATGACACAGTCCTGAAACAAAAGTGATGTGAAAGACATCTCAGGTCTCTCAAACCACTGTTGGTCATGAAGTGGATGCAGATAACTTCAGTGACCTGTCTAAAACAGTTTCTTTAGACTAGCTCCTACCCACCTGATCACCTGGATCCATCTCGGTGAAGATCTGACCTGACAACGAGCTGCTGTTTTGAATCAGGCGTGTCGGAGCAGGGTGACGTCTAAAGTCTTCAGTACAGGTGTCCCTTGAGGACCACTTTCTGTTGCTTCAGACCAGTTATATATTTTACCATGACACTGGTGGCATTCAGAAAAAATCAATTGTTTTCTTTTAATTAGCTGCACAAGGTCCTGCTTGTGTTGGGTGTGATGTTTTTTGTGTGAAATATTTCATAAGCAATTATCTAAATGTCTAAATGATATTTTCTGCAGAGACAGTCTGACGTGCATGGCGGCATTTTCAATTATTGAATACTGCCACTTTGACCTTTAAATTAAATTAAACAAGGTGTTAGGCAGCATTTTAACATGGTAAAACTAATGATTGAAAAAAAAAATGTAATGGAAAACTTGGCTCACTCGACACCACACAGCTCCAGATGTAGGTTTTCGTGGAAACAAAGATTTCTTTGCTTGAAGTTGATGCTGTACTAGAAGTGGATACACACAGCAAAACCAAAAATGAAAACATAAAACATTTTTAGTAGATAAAGGAGGACATTATTACAGTATTTGAGTTTCTGTGTCTCAGCTTTGTATTCATGTTGCAGTTTGTGCAGAAATCTGCTCTGATTCCTGATTGCAACCAGCATAAATATGATTTAACAGCGTCCTTAAGGGCTTCAATGTGCACACTCCATCCTCAGAGGTCTCTGTGGAGTTTATGTTTCTGTATGTGCAGGATGAGCACATCGACTTATCATAAAGAGGGAAAAAAAGAGCGGCCCAGAGGCTCAGGCCACTGAGTGTGAATGTATCAACATCCCTTCACAAGGCTAAACATATTGCGTGTTTCCCAGAGGAGGTGGAACCTTCCAGCGAGGCCACAATGCAGTGGGTAATTTACATGTATGAGAAACGGATGCAAAGGAAAACAGGCAAGTAATCTGCTAACAAACTGAATTGTAATGTTTTAGTGTATTGTATGGTGACATGTCCAATGCACACGTCTAATGATGAATGAATGCAATGAATGTTTGTGAAGAAATACTTCCGATTTTAAGTTGAGCACCATCGGTGGAAGCGTGATAACACCATGATGAACGACCTGTGAACGACGCGACAAACGGACGGAAACACTCCCGCCGGAATCTATATCAAGAGATAGTAAAAATACTGAGAACTACAAGAGGAATATGTGATGAAGTCTTAACGGCTCTCAACAGCAATCTGGGTTAACAAGATGAATGAGAAAGCATCTGTGATGGCAGGTCGCCATAAATTATCAGACTTTCATTCAAACTGGAGATCATCAACGACACTTGGCACACGCTCACAGCATATGATAATTAAAGATGCAATCAGAGTCAGAGTAGATATTATTACACAATTGTTGATCAAAAAACAAAAACTATTGATGGCCATTTGTTGGGCTGGTGGTGAAGTGAATCAGCTTTCCAAAATAAGTAAACAAACAAACGCAATCGACCGATCCGATTTTTCTCTTGGAGGGATTAAACGTCATAAATATTGTATTTTAATTTTCTGAGGTGACAATGTGCTGATGGATTCATCCAACCATCATCATTTATCACTACAAATCATTCAATTCAGTAGAAAGAAGTTAGTCATTAGTTCACAGTAATATGATGCAAATCCAGTGTCTCATTTCCTTGAATCTAATCTGTTCCCACCTACAAGAAATAAAGAAATACACAGTACACATGTAATCCTAGGTAATCCGTACAAATACCCTGTAATCAGAATGTAACACAGAACATAAGACAGTCATCAGAAATCGCTACAAGAGCCAACATGCAGTTGATGTAAAGTGTCATACGAAGATGTCGAAAAAAAGAGCAAACAGGCCGCACTCCAGCAGCTTCATCTCTCACCTCACATCTCTGTGTTATTGCTCTCATATCTTTCTTTCAACACAGGAGCCACCCCCCACCCCCTTTATTATTTACAGCACACTTCCTCCAGACACTTCTGTGGTGTAGTGTTCAATAAGCGAACGGTGGCGACAAACAGAGGAGTGCAAACACTGGAAAAATACAATAAAAGGACAAAGAAAGGACGAGGACTAGATACTGGAATTCACACATCGTGTCAGTGAGGTGGAGCCTTTAACTGTAAACTGCATGTGATGATTCATTCTCTTTCACCGTAGACCATGAATGAAGGTCCCACAATGGATTTCCGACCCAGAGATGATGATGATATCAGGCTGAAGGCTTTAATCTCTCCTCAACTTTATTGATGGTGAGATGCAATTGTCCCAGTTTGTGGTTCATCAGAATGAATCCAAATGAATAAAAGGGATGAGACAAAGAAGGAAAGTGGAATGACATTTCAGTGAACGCTGTAGTCCCAGCTGCTGATCCATATCTTGATCCCCACACAAAGGTGGACAGCCACTGTAATGATCTTAATTCAAGCTACAACGTCAACTTCAGCAACTTTTGCTGCTGCTGCTGCTGCTGATCAGATTCCAAATGTGAGACGAAAACAAGTAAGACGTGATTGATGGGACTCTGACTCCTCCCATTCACTGCACTATTGATCTCTCTGGCTCCACTGACAGTAGATATTACAGCTGATGCACCTGATTGCATGCCATCACTCCTGGGAAAACCATTTTCAGCAGAGTTCTGTGGAAAAGCACCACACTTCCTGTTCAGTCACCGAGCGGTGAACGGCACATTCTCTGGCGGGCCCTCAATGTCTCTGTTAAAGGGATTTGTTATGCTGTTTATACAGAGTGGGTACACGACTTAGATGTAGCTCGCAACTAAAGGAGCTGCTCGCTTTTCATGGAAACAATAACAGATCATCACGCTCACTGATTTATTTTGTTCAAGGTCGTTTGAGCTTTGAGCGACAAATCAGAAAACAAATTATTAGCACATGAGCAAAATGTTCCGGTCAGGAGGCTCCAAAGGGAGATATTTTTGTTGTTGTTGTTCATGAATAGTCATTAACATAAATGTGAATCGCTCATGTCGATGCCATGAGGAGATAAAGGCAGAGAACGCCCAAAGGAACAGAGCGTATAAAGTCGCGATGCTAAATCTATTCTCAAGTTGGAAATTATGAGGAGTTTTCTGGTTAATGGGTGTGGGGGAGAATGAGATTGGAGACAGAGGTATTTTCCACCCATTTGTGGTGAAGCACATGAGATACACACATAATTCACTTTCTTCTTCTTCATCCAATTAACTAATCACATCATAATCCAGAGAGCTCTGGCTGGAGGTTTCATGTCATTTACATTTTTAAGTTACAGAGCCTCCAACGCCAAAAAAGCATCTGTCCCTCTCATACACGTGTGTGCGCACACACACACACACACACACACACACACACACACACACAGTCCTGTCACCATCCCAAAAGATATTATGTCGACTGTGGAGCTGATGCAGGAAACAAACACATTCTGTTTCATTCCGGCAGATGCACCAGCTGTGTGTTGTAGAATTGTGCGGCATAATTAAACCACCATAGGGAGGTATTCTAAAGTAAACATTACAACTTTTTTAGACTTTACCTCCTGTGTTACTAGTGTAGCAGCAGTGTTGACCTATGAATTTCACAACATTGTTTTGTGCAGCTGGGGTAAAAAAAAAAAAAAAAAAATGCTGTTATTCATAAAAAAAATAGTTGGATCAGACATGTTCTCCCTTCTCTGGAAACCAGACAAGAAACCACATGAACCCACTGATGAACTTAGAGGAAGAGGACAGAAGTGCAGGAGAAGAGATCACTGGTATAAAGTCCAGGCCTTTAGCTTCTTATTCATACAATGGCAGACGAACAAGCTGCTCATTTTTTTTCATTCACGGACTCTCCTGGATAGCACACATCGGCTTCAGTGACTCGAGTGAGTCTGTTGAGCGTTACCACCGCTGGGAACACGACAGTCATCATTATAGCACAGTTTTATTCTATGGAGGCCTGAAGTTAGGGAAAGAAAAAAAAAAAACATGCACAGAAATGATTAATCAAGCAACAATGGAGGAGGACAAAAGTGCTATTTTTTAGGCCACTCATATGAATACCTGATAATGTTGCATTCACAAAGGATATTCTTTGATAGAAAATGGCATACAGATGGAGTACAATTCTCCTTTATCCTGCTTACAATGACGTTCTTATTGTCATCCCATGTGCCATTGACCTGGAATTAAAAATCAGACATCCATTCAGACAGTCTGACCATACTGTTTCAAAGCCATTGTGTAACAACAACGGTGAGACGTATTTGCTCACGGACGATCCCAATAATAAGCCCCACCCTTCAAGCCTGGAGAGTCATAAAAGAAATGATGAACAATTGCTTTTCGGCAAACACCGTGCCTTGAGTGTTGTGTTCATTCGTGCAACACTGCCGTCAATCGACTGGACGAAACAAATGATTCAGACAAAGCGCTTTGATAAATATGAAAGGTCAGAGCAGACTGATTCGCTTTCATCCCCACTAATGCATCAGTCGGAAGGGTACAGTAACTCAGACGGTGCCACTGCTTCATTCAAACATGCATTTGTGATGATACCACATATATTCCACTTACATAGACATATGTTCACGTGTCTTTGTCCCTGAAGTCAATTTATGAGCCTTTGTATCAGCAGATGTATTTGTGCAAATGTGGGTAAATGTAGCAAGACAAAGAAAACAGTCAACATTAAATGATGTGTATCATCTTCAGTTACACAACATTGACTTCCACACCCACAGTGTGATTTCATGTCTGACTTTCAGAGGCACTGATTTGTTTTACAACAAATATTTGGAGATTCCCATCCATGAAATACACAGCCTTGACTGAAAATCACATCTCCATCTCACTTTGGCACCGTGCTCCTCGCCTCCTTCCTTCGCCTGTGATTATTGGCGTCGTGTTGCACCAGGTGTTGAAGCACCTGCATCATCCACAGGCTACTTGGCTCAGGTCCCTGGCAGTTAGTGACTTTGTACAAACACTGCAAGTGCAAGAGATTGTGCATCTGGAAGCCATTGACTTACAATCTCATTATCAAATTACCAGCTTGAAAACACAACTGCCGTTTTCTGCCGAGCCAGTTTACAAAAGCGTTCATATCCAACAGTGCAACATGGGTTTACGTCGTATTACAATTTTATTTTTAAACTACATTTTCCAACTGACATTGCTTAAAGGAGAAGACCCAGGATATAATCATCACCAAAACCAGGTATTGTGCTGCACATTGCCTGAGAAAATGTGTGGCGTGTCTCCTACGTTTGTTAAAAAAGTTAACACAGTCAAATACAAACCAGGAAATAATTAGGTAACGAACAGAATATGTAAAAAGAAATAAGAGAGAGAGAAAATAATGACGGATGCATCTCAAGAGGTTGACATGTTTCACATACAATATACGCAGTTTTCAAGTGTATTCTTTGTTGTCACACTTTTTCTTCTCATCTCACTCTCAAAGAAAAAGCAGAGAGAAAGAAGAAACATTGAACAAAACTGGGTGAAGGGTGCAGACTGGACCAATGAACAGGGGATTCTGTGTTGTGTTAGCGCAGATTAAAAATTGGAGCACGTGTGGTTTTAATAAATTCACGTCAGAGAGTGGCATGGGCTCAGTAATGAAGATGATTTATTTCTGCTCTGAAGTCATGGCAGCAGTCATTTTCAGACAGCTGCCTGCCCCAGAGTCAGACAGGAAAAGAAAACTTCCTTTGCTCAGACTGGCTCATACGAAAAGTCCCGCCAACCTCTGCTGATCTCTTTCGTTTGCAGCGGTGACTGTTAGAATGTCAGCAGCCGCAGCCCAAAGCCCGGCGGCTGCACAGAGGACAAATCACTCAAACCTGTGACGAAGCATTAAAAGATGACAATGGGTTTACTACAATGTGAGCAAGACTGCTGACCAGTGCCCCGATGGGGGTGTTTGGATGTTTGTGGACTCCTGATGAGACTGCTGGTGATGAGGAACAGACATGTGTGTGTGTCATCTCATGACTTCTGGATGAAAACACATGGAACTGCTGAGAAAATGCTTTTCTCAGAGCTATAGGATATGGTTTTGTTGTGTGACTTGTGTTCCAGTTTGTCACATTCTAAGAACTGTTTGGAAATCCATTCAATGAAGACAGACATCTGCCAAGGACGTCACATGTGTGCATGAAAAACAAACATGTCTGTTTCTGTTGATGTATCCAGCTGTGATTGCTTTAACTGCAGTTTTATACAACGGGGGCTTTTGGCCTGAGTGGACGTCAGTAGAGCTTGGTGGAAGTGGTAAAACAGCAGTATTTTAATGTCTTTTACCTCAATGCAACTCAAAGAATACTTATAGCACTGAAAACACATACTCACCCAATCACCCTCATTCACACATGAAGATACAAGGTGCTCACATTAGGAGCACTTTGGGCTTCAGTGTTTTACTCAAACACACTACTGGAACCAGGTTTTTTCAAGGGAGGAGGGATAGGTGGCAAATTAGCTGTCAGCTAAAACAGCTTTACAATGATCAAGGGAGGCAATGAAACGTATTATAAGCATCTATACACAGCTATCATACACCTACAACAGAAGAGATACATCCTTCTCCAAACTGCAACTACCAACCATTCCGATGACCAAAAAAATAAGATGGGGGCTCCTGTAACCAATGAGGAGGTTAGAGCCGCTATCTACAGTAGTCTATGGAAACAGGGACGTCACCAGGTCTAGATGGCCTGACTGCTGAATACCATAAGACGTAGATGGATATACTGGCCCACACTGCAGGGGTGTATTTTGAGGCGTTTGAGTCGGACTCACTGCCTGATTTCATGAATACCTACAGAGGACAGAGATGGGTCCAAGCCAGACAATTACAGGCCAGTGAGTTTATTAGAGGTGGACTGCAAGATCTTGATGAAGACTCTGGCTAGAAGATTAGAGGAAATATTCCCAGATATCGATCAGGTGGGCTTAGTCAAGAACAGGGAATCAGCAGACAATATGCGAAGACTCAAGACTTTGAATGGGGTTTCCTTATGTACGCCATGTCAGCATTTGGGTTTGGGAAGGATTTCTGTTGATGCTTAAAATCACTATATTCCAACCCAAGAGCAGTAATTCTTACAAGCAGGGTATTATCACACTGTTTTTTTCTGGAAACACTGGCTGTAGCAATATGGGCGGCTGCAGAGATTAAAGGGGTGCATGTGGGCGGGCGGGGGTACAAACTGTTTATGTATGCAGATGATGGTGGCGGACATGAATAAATCTCTGCCAATACTACTGAATGGTAATGAGTCCTACTGTAAAATGCCCAATGCCCCACCTTTGCCCCACCCGCTGCATGTACCGTTACAAGGACCATCGACCAGTGGAAAGGAATATTCTTCAAACTCCATATTGACTTACTCTGAGGAGGTCCGGACAGAAGTTCACATCACAAACAAACAGGTGTGGTGTCCCACATCATGGAATAACCTCGCTGTATGTATCAGGAAGAATGTTGTTTTGGAAACAACTGTTTGGAATATGTAAAACAGGTGACTTATTTGTGAATGTAGAATTGATGTAGTTTTCAGAGTGACTGCAGAGGTATGACTTGGAAGAGAAGGGCAACTTCTGGGGGTATATTCATTTTAAACACTGTATCAGAAAGGGGCAATTTACGCATGTGACAACCCCGGTAAGGGACTTCCTAGAGCTGCCAGAGGTAGCACACATCAGGATTTGAGCAGACTAAACAAGGATATTTGCAGGAGTTTGAAGACAACATGGCAGAGATGTGGAACGTGAACTAGGTGAGGAAGAATAGAGGAGAATAATAGCAATCTCAGGAAAACACATCAGTTTACCCAATATACAGTAATACAAATCAAATTGTATTAAAACAAATAATTTATATGAATTTTTAAAAGATAATCAAATGTTTTTTATTGAATGAATACATAGTCCAAAATCCATTGAAACGTAATCAGGAGGAAGAAGTCTTCATTGTGGACCTGAAGGCAGCGTAGTGAGGAACGCGTGTGGAAACCACTCTGCTGTTATACAATCCCATCTGGTCTATAAGCACTGAGGTCAGGAACACAAGTAGCTGAATATCTGTCTGAGAACTCAGACCCATTAGGTGCACTTATCTCTGAAATGCCTCTGCACAAGCTCAACGTGATGCATCAAAATGGGACCAAAACAAACAAGAGAAACAAGAGGGTGAACTCCCATGTCTAAATCCCTCAACAGACGTAGGCTGTGGAAAAGAAATGCCTCTAGTCAAGAGAGTGCAGAAAGACATCTGGTCCTGATTACGCTACTTGCTGACAGCAGGATGTCTCCTCATTTTGTCTCCAGTTCACCAGTCGTGCACTATCTGCCATTTTGGTACACCTTTCCTCTCCATCGCTCGCTGGCTTTTTTTAAATTTATTATTCATTGTCTCGGCCTATTTTGGCTCACACTAGGACTTCCACAAAATCCCATTTTATTGTCTGCAGTTCTGTCCAAACGCAGAGGTAGTTTTATGACAGGCAAACTAACGGAGGAGTCTTTCCATCCAGAGAAGGCCTGTTGCTACTGCTGCCGCTGGAGGACGATGACCGCCCCTGTCACCTGGACCTACTGATCCCTCTGCTTCAGCTTGATTAAAGACAAACACACTTTTGAGTGTGACTCAAGGTCACATGATCGACAGTATGAATGATTTATTGAGCCGACATCTCTTGGCTCTCTCAACGTTTGTTTTGCTTCCTGTTTTACCACCACAATATCACAGAGCTATTGATATGACAGGTACATTTATTGTTGATGTCATGTTAAATGATGTGGACAAATTATGATAGACAGGAGACACTCAGCGCAACTAGCCATGAGCCAACATTGAACGGGTGTTTTTGTTCAGCAAAGTGAAACAAAACTTTTTGGAAAGTGCTTCTGTGCCAAATAGAGACAGGAAGGTTTATATATATATATATATATATATATATATATATATATATATATACACACATATATTTTAGGAGCTTTAAATCTTTAATCAGTGTCGGAACGTTGTTGTACTTGTATAAGAGCATCACCGTGCACCAGAGTGTGTCTTTAACTCCGGAAGTTTCTCAAACTGAAAAACAAAAAACAAAAAAAAACCCAAAACACTTTTGTCAGAGAAAAGCTTTGTTCAAGAAAAGCTTTCTGTCTAATTTAGAAGGAAAACAGTGAATTCCAGTATTCTTGAACCAACAAAGTTGAAATGCCTGTTTGGCGAACACTTTTCATTAGCTTTTACCTCACTGTGTTTTCCAAGCTTTACTTCCTTCTCTCATCCAATACTTGAACTAAAACCGGGGGTTCAATCCATGGCCTGGTGTCTTGATTCTGGAGATTACAGCGTCCTGGATAAGGTTGTCAGAGAAAAGCCAAAAAGCATGATGTAAAGTGGATGTGGAGTGGTGGCGCTTGGCTCGCACTCTGGCTACTCCAGACTGCATGAACTTACCAAAACAGCAGTAAGACATTGGCCATAGCGGCTTTGGAACAACCATTCCGACATTTTCCATTCATAAAATTCCTGGAATTGAGATGAAGGAGCTTCAGTAAATCAGCCTGGCCTGAGTCTTTTTTTCATGTAGTAGTGATTGGCAGCATGAGGGTTTAACCATATGTTTCCTTCTGTTACCGTCCTACCATTCTCCACAGACTCCTTTCATTTTTCCTAATGACATTAAAAAGACATAAAGACAGGATTTACTAAGTGTGCCTTCCAAGTCAAGTGGTTAGAAATGAGAGGCTTTTACGACATGGAAAGGTCTTCATTACCCTGTATACTACCAACAGCCATTTACTGATGGAAATTTCCGCATCATCTCACTTTTCCCCACCAAAAAAAACAAACAAAACAAAAAAGACACGAGGATAATTTCAAAAATGCCTCTTTAATCGCTCCTCAAAAGCCCTTGGTTTACTTTTAGCTCTTAAACACTGCATCTCTATGCGCAGTATGTGTACCACATTGTGGCTTTTTCGGTTTTCATACTTATTGAAAAAAATCGTCAGCTGGATTGAATAAAGCAATTCAATTCCCTTTCCTAATCTGCAAATCTTTGAAGTGGTTTTTCATTCAATACTTAAGGGCTGTCTCACTCAACATCCACCCGGGCTGTGCCAAAAGGCTGCATTCTGGAAAGATATAAAGATCAACTTTGAGGTAAATGACAACAAGAAAAACAATAAATCAACCATTTCATCAAGCAAACAGAAGCCACGCTTTCTTTCCAACCGCACAATCAGGACCGTTCAGTGTGACACCGAGCAGCTGATGGACTTCTGCCGACATCACACTGAGACCAAAGCAGATGACCTGCGCCACAAGAGGAAGATGTGATGTCAAAGCACGCGAGAGTAGCCAAGCAGCTGGATCCCAGTGGAAACACACACCATTGTGTGTGTGCGTTCATGGCCAGAAGCCCCCCGATTGTGCTTGAAGCACGAGATCCTCGAGTGCAGCAGGTCATTACATTCGAATACAGCTCCAAAGCGCTGCTCATCCCTCTTCATCCATTATCTCTTTTATTCATAGCACATTACCGGTGAGGCAGCACGTGGACGGTGGGCCCTCGCTCGTTTCAACAGGGAAATTACATGCAAACAATGATGCAAAAGTCAAACTGAGGTGTGCTAAAAAACACTGAGACATGTATATATCACACAAACACACAGGTGAAATACATAACCAAGGATCAAAAAGGTTTATTTCACTTGTGTTATCTGAATGATTCCGGTCCAAACAGGATCCAGGGTGTCAGAGTGGCACACGCCCATTGGATTGGTTTGTGGTATGTGTTCATTCACTGTTTCATTGAGCTGTGTCTTTCCCTCCGAAACACTTGAAATCAGATCAAATGAACTCAGCTCTGTGACACATGAAGCTTTCACACATCACATGGTTCATTTTCTCAGGCTGCAGCTTCTCTCGTAAACAGAATGTTTCACATCATTGTAGAATGTTTGATGTGTTTCTTCCACACTTTGGACAGCAAATGTTCTCCTCTCCTTTGCCTCCACCCTTCCTCTCTTCCCTCTATCCATCTTTCAGAGCTGCTCAGTTTTGCTTCATTAAGCTAATTACTCTACTAACTTCCATGCCTGGTTGGTTGTTTTTATTGGCTACATGACATAACTTGTCACAGTGGAACATAAATTATATTTAGCTGTGTCTTGTAGTGTTGTGTCATATGTTTTGGGTGAATGAACTGCACTCAATCAATCACTGCAACGATGAGTTAATTTCACAGCTCAGCTGAGTACAACAGCAAGCTGCTGCAGCTTCACGGGATTCGTTCATTCCCTGTGAAACGAATGACTCGAATCACTCCCTGAACTGACTGTCAGAACACTAGGAGATAAACGTAGTAGAACTACGTCACATCTAAAATACCAGTATATCAGACTTAAAAACTTCTTAAAACTGGTGTTCATAATGCGAATTCTTGTGATTCACCTGAAAAAAAAACTGCTTTTCCCATCACTCGCGTCCTGCAGATCCTTCAGCTGTGTGTCATTCCCAGAGTTCAACCAAAGTACTCCACGGAAAAGATCAAACTAGACATTGAAATGAATCTGAAAACTATGTATTGAAGTTCAAAATAGACATTTACAGGCTTTTTTTGGTAGTTGCTTTCATTCTTGTGGTTCTATGTGACGCTCCATAACTATTTTAATATCCTCATGATATTGTTGTTTCTGCCTTTCTACTGGTGATATAAAAACAAGGCGCCACTGTGATTCTAATTAATGTGGGATGTTTCTTCTTTACGAGAATGTCGTTTGGAGTCTCAATATATTCCTGATTTGTACAAGCCAACGGGTTGCGACACGGTCTGTGAACAGTGATTTAAGATGTTAAATCGCCTTTGACCAGTATCACATTGAAAACAATACAACATTTTACTTTGTTTTTTGGGCCTAATTGGTTTGGTCTCGCTATACCAGCAAACCAGTCTTGAAGTGTTCCCCAGGCCACTTCAGCACCTGCAACTCCTTGTCTCTTTGTTGAGGGAAGATTCTCTGCTGTTACATGAAACCAATATTCTCAAACTTTACACACTTTTTAATGGTTCTTTAACTTGAATTGGTTCTAGTCGGCATGACGGGACCTATGTGCCATGTTTCTATGGTGATGTTGTATTGTTTACAGTAGGTAAGTTTAAATATAAAAATGTATATTCTTGTGTATTATTTGGTTATTATCATAGTAAAAAATCTACTCTAGATATTGCATTGCAAACTGAAAACTACATCACATCAGATAGCGAATTGCATCGTGGCACTCAGTAAAAGATCAAATTGAACTTTGAACGTCATTGCCTTCTGCCGGTTTTCTCTGCCGTCCTTGACAGTGTTTTACCGTCCTTCGCTCTCGTCCGTTTCCCTGATTCCATGTGAAGGTGGCATAATATGGGCGCTGACATTGTTGTGAAACCAAGCCCAGCCGATGGCCCGCCCCCGGGAGCAATATACTCTATTTTCATTGGTGGGTTCTTTCAGCTCCAGCTCGCAACAAAGGGACCATACACACACAAATCAGAAAAGTGGCATTCACATAAAACTTGCAGACCGCTTTCATATCAAGGTGGGGGTCGTAATTGGCCCGCGGGCTGACGAGACGCAAGGATAACCTGTTATACAACACATCATACATGTATTTATACACATGTATTAATTTAACTCACGCTGGTCCTAATATGTCCCCATCCCTAGTTGTTGCAAGTCACAATGTCTCTCTCTCTCTCTCCTATGGGACTCATGTGGACTTGTGGTATGTGTATTTGTCGTCTGCTGCTGCACACTCCTGCTAATTGGGATTAGTACATTACCCACCAAAACAATACTGCGGTGTTAAGAGTCTTCCAGTCCGGTGGCCTTCATTCACCAGAGACCCAATAATCCCCCTGTCTCTCGGAGCAAAGCTCATTAAATCTCACGGACTGGAGCCCATTATGAGCGTCCACTGGCTCTGGCACCTACTTCAAATCCTATCATGGCACAGATACTGGAGCTATGGCTCGAGCCAGGGCTAGCAGACAGCTAATCACAGCGACAGTGTTTGGACTGCTCGATTAGTGGTCCTGGCTGATCCCTTCTCCACCAAGATTATAAAACCAACATCAACAGAGCCTGACGGGACAAAGTGAAAACACACACACACACACACACAACACACACACACACACACTCGCACATGTTGCCTCCATATTTGTTCAAGTTAACACGTAGCACAGTGTAGATGTAGATGGCCAATACAACGTGCTGTGATTTCAGTTACAGTCTGTCTCTACATTTGATCCAGTTGTAGCTGGTGACCCTGCAAACACACAGAACACACACCAATACACACCAGCGCAGTGGTCCTGCCACAAAATTAAAGGTCTGCGAATTCCAAAAATCTTTGTGACACCATCCTTGGCTGTGTACCGTTACATTTTCAACTGCATGACATACAGTGTGTGCCCATTATTTTTTATTTTGTTTCGTATGTTTTATGGTGTGTCTCCAAAACAAATTTTGCATGACACCTGCCGGCCTCGTCCACACGTCTGTTGTCAAAGCAGTCAGACACCTGTTAGTGAGATGTGTGTTAACTCAGGGCTTTTATGTATCCTTATAAGTATATGATGAGCATACGTTCACAGTAAAAAATCTGCAATGGAACCTACCAGCCTCCAAAATTTAGAGGGCAAGAGACCTCGCTGGTAATAATTGTCTGACATATAGTCTGTGGTTGACGTATGTAAATATGGACGTGACCCTCCAAGTCTCTGATTAAATTTGACACATCCATTTTGGACAGTCGTTTCTTTGAAAGAATATTTTCCCCTCTGCGTCTTGACCTGAACGTATGTAACAAACTTGTGGGATTTGTTGACAATATGGGATAGTGGCGAAAAAGGAGGGTGATACACTGTCAAAAGCTACACCGAGTCAGCCGCTAGAAGGCCAAACAACCGGATTAACTGAGGATATTAACTGAAGCTGCTGCAAAGCAAATTACGTCTGTGTTTCTCATATGCAATTAAGCATGTTGAACATTGTCACGTTCAAAAAAATGGACTGATGCTCTATAAGAGCAAAACATACTGGTAGTCTCCTCCAAGCGTTAGCATTAGCAACAATGTGATATGTGTGTAAAAAGCTATTTGAACCAGTTTCTTCCTACAGCTTTTACAAGACAATATAGAAGAACATTTCAGAGGTATGATAGTTGAAATGATGTGAAACTGTTTGACTCATAGCATAAAAGAAAATATGTTGTAATCATCGCCAACCTGTGCAACAGCTATCAGCCTCTAAATGCTGTACTTCTAGTGTTGAAATACAGTTTGACTGAACTGCAGGAAACAAAGATCACCACCACCCCCCCCACACACACACACAGTAATATCAGTCTGATCGCAGTAGACATGTAAATACTGTGGGAATTCTCATGCGTAATACTGCATGATGCTACTGCTGGAGGACACTGACACTGTCCTGCTGATACAGTTCGCAGCATAACCA
>CAAKHB010001918.1:68333-78987 GCA_901007665.1 Aeoliscus strigatus | reverse complement strand
CCACACTCTTACAGCCCAGAACAACTGAGACAAAAATGACTATCAGATAATATATGATCCGTTTAAGAGGTCATCTTTTAGTGCTTATTTGTGAGTAGAAGTGGGTGCTCGTGAGGTAGGTAATGTACCTGTAGAACTGTAGTAGTCTGTTTACTCCACAATAAGTGATTTTTTTTTATTATTACTGTCATTGTCTGTTTGAGAAAAATACATAATCGATGCAATGTTTGACTTTTTTACATAATGATAAACCTGAACAGTCTGGGTGACAAACCTTGTAATAAATGCTTTGCCAACATCAGCTGAATTATTTTCAAGAATTAAGCAAGACTAGTTTATTTTGTTAAAGCATCCACCTTTCATTGAGTTGTCATATGCATCTCCCTTGCTACAACTTTACAAATATTACTACTACTCGTTTTAATCATGAAGAATTAGCTTTTCTGTCTAGAAGCACAGTGATGCATAGTGATACCAGTCCTGCTGTCTGGGGTGTCTTGTCACAAATCAACAAGAACAGTTCCGTGAAGGAAAAGTAGACTCCAGATTGTTGTCTTATTATATGAGATAGGGTAGTGTCATTCTGGACATCCATCTCCAAATGGATCGAACAACAACCAAACTGGAGCTATATTTCCTGTGGTGAAATACTTGTGTGGATTGATCAAAATGTCATGGTACATAATACCACTACCATCGAAGTGCCACAAGGAAAAAGGATCAAATCATTGATTGGGTTTATTACGTGCCTGTAGCCATCAAAGAACATTGTTTATATGCTGGATAATCGAAGGCAACAATGTTAATGTTTCTAGAAATAAAAAAACAACCACCATGTGCTATTAAAGGATTTATGAAAACATTACCTTGTGTTAAGTTACAGAGGCAGTAAACCTGGCATAAATGAAAGTTGTGGGACGCAGCCAGTTTAAGTCAAATACCAGGTCAATTATACGCTCTGTTCAATGGTTCAATGAATCTGTTCCAAAGTGCTTTGGGTTCTTTCAACACACCTCAACTCGACCCGAGATGAATTTGCAGGAGCTACTCAGCTGTTCATAATCACAATTTAATGATTCACATAAAAACAAAAATTGTGAACAAAACCACCTAAGTCCTTCACTCTTCAAGTGAAGAAAGACAAAAAAAAAAGACAAGACAAAGTTTTGTTTTGTTTCACAAATTTTACAATTCCCCAAACTTGACAAGACTTTGATAAGGTCTTGTGGAAGACGATGAGTCATAAAAGTTTAAGAACAACACGTTTGCAACTACGCAAATTCAACCAAAAATGTTGCAATTGGAACATTGTGAAACTTTGATTTGTTGATTTTTGGGACTTTCCGGTATTAATATTAAGTGTTATTCAGTTCCTGTGATATGAACCCTTGTGGCGCTCATGTTTATTGAATGTGATTACGACTTACAAAATCCTGACCAAGCAGAAAAGAAAAAGTTGGAAAACTGGAAGTAAAACCTCTTTTCATGTGAGCGGCCTGTGTGTGATCTCTTCCTCCTTTAACCCCCAACCCCCATCTCTCTGCTGATGGTCTAGGCAGACGACTTCGCGGATGGTGACCTCAGGAGCAAACTCATCACTAATGTGTTCTGACAAGTCCGCTACAAGAAAGTGCTAACAAAGCAGTTGTAATGGTTAAAGCCATTCATACCTCAGCAAGTCAACCTCCGTCCTACAGCTCCCTCATCACGACAAATAAAAGACTGGGACGGCCAGACATGAATGTGTGGGACATTTTAGGGATCCATGAACTTGACATTGCCACTGCATGGGAAAAAAAAAAAAAATACTGAGGTTCACCAGAAAATGTTTTTCTCTCACAGAATTCAGCCTCACAAATGAGTTGACCCATGACACTCAACTCATAAAACACAAACCCAACAGACACTAAGCAGTTGCACAAACAGACATATTTCAATCTATTCAGTACGTTTTTAAATTCACTTTACATAAAATCAACATGATATTTTCAAAGCAATGAGCCGTGCACTGTGTGTGACAAGGCAGCAGCACACCTGAGCACACATGAACTTGACCATGCAAATAAAAACACCAACTGGACTCGGTTTAGACTGAGAGCTGGCCGTTTGTTTTGGAGTTGAGCATAGCTGCCCTGCACAGAGGTTTTTATGTTCCCTAACAGAGGGGCTGTGTGCCGCGTCCATGCGGCATGGCGCAACGGTTGCCCACGGCGACTGTGATAGAAAGGAATGAGGAACAGAAATAATTCAAAAATTTGTTTAAACATCACGACTCAAAGTGGTTTTTCGTGGACTGCTATGAAGGAGCACAGGGACAATGACCATGTCACAAGACAGACAGGAGAGGGACGGAACAGTCATTCACACACATTCACTCACATTTGACCAGCCTCCCCTTTCACTGTCACTCTCATTTCCTGCTCCAGTGAAGGCACATTGCACACTGTAGGGGTTGAAGGGACAGGCTGGCTACCAGCTGCAGTGGAACCCCTGTGGGTAAGACAGGGAGGTCAGAGGGCCTCTGGCCTGGCACCCTCCAAGCTGCCGTACAACCAGGATTGTGTCAGTGCCAGTGGCCTGGCCCGGTGCGGTATCTCCCTCATGTGCTGCCAATCTCCACCCACCACCACCCTGACCAGCAGGCTTCAGCTAACGCTGGTTGGAGATAGTGCTAAACCCACTGTCCTTGCACACACACCCCCCACCGCCGCATGACGACGAGTGTAGTGAGTAACCTACGTCACACTCGGACAGGGCATTGTGGTGCTATTTTTGAATCGACACGGTCTTTCCTGGGGGCATTGTGGGTCAACTCTGATACCAGAAGTCAGCTGAATGTGTAACGTGTGCGTGTTTCGTTGAGTGTTTGTTTTATGGCCATCCCTTCCCTGGTTGCTAAAGCAAAACCTATTCTTCACTCCAGTGACCCAAAGACCTACCCACTGGTTCATACTGGTTTGAAGAGCGTGCATCTGTTTGGGGGTGGAGGTGGTCCAGCTGTGTTTTCCCACAGGAGGAGTTCCATAGTCCCGTGAACACAAAACTAGAGGCTGTAGAACTAAATATAGTGAGCCAGCAGTAGCTAGAGGATAGCTTGTATCACCCATGACAAACTGCTGGTCATGGTGGCACAGCAGGGACCGTGTGACCAACAGGAGCCCTGCTGTCAGCGGATGATGACAGGCTCACGCACACAGAAGCCGCCTGTATGATGCCGTTGTATTTTTCTTTTTCTAATTGAAAACCACTCAAGACCTTTCAGAGACAACTTGAGTGAGCTCAAGGCGGCCACATCTGTTGCTATGGCAACACTGCAGCCTTTCTGCTTGGAATTGTCTTAGATGTTTCTAAGGATTACTGGTTTTGCTACTTTGCTGAAACATCAAGAGGGGGCTGAGTGTGTGTGTGTGTGTGTGTGTGTGTGTTTAGCATACAGCTTCTCATGAAGCACCTCAGCAGATACACGCAGCACACTACATTCTGCGTATTCATTTGAATGTGTGTACTTACATCACAAACGCACATCTCGTAGTTAGTCAAGCGGCCTGCCTCACTCTGCGGTCGTCCCCTGGAGGGAAGCATCTGTCAGCTCAGAGATGGAAAATAACTGCAAAAGATAACGTAATAGACTAAAAGGAGACCAATCCGAGTTCATAACCTGCATGAACTCCAACTGAGTCCAGTGTTGGAAGATAGCAAGGAGGGAAATCATAGAGAGATGGAGGGTGAGAGTAGTAGAGAGGAAAAAATGGAAGGCACATACTCTAACAACAAGACATGGGCATGCAGAAGGCAGAGATAATGGGAGTGAGGTGAGTAGATGTCAAACAAAAGGTGACACAGCTAGTCCTTTACCACGACATTAAAGGGTTGCCAGGACAATCGGCATTTGAGTAAAAGGGGAAAACACATTCCACAGATCCAGACGTTCCTGGTCGGTCCGGGTGTTTGATCAGTTTACTGGTGGGGAACTGTGAAGGAGAAAAAAAACATAATTCCTGGCGTTGTAGCATTCAGATGACGGGAGATGGAACAGAAAGGGACTAGTGCAGTGGTCGCTGCCTGTATGCAGGGAGACGGGAGCAGGTCAAGGAAGCACAAACCCCACAGTGCATGTGTAAGGCTGTAGACTGGGTCTACACGAAACATCTCTGGAAACTGAGTAAATATGGGACAGACACATGATATGTAGCTCCAGCAGGTGATGCCGGTCACTTGTGGTGTCCTCAGATTAGGTTCAGACAGGCACAGTGGTTTATGTTTTCATTACTGTTTGTCTGTCTGATCACTATCTCATGTCTGAAGGACATCCTCATTCAATTTGGACCCGTGTGGGGATTCATGCTTCTGTATATGTTCTATTGTTTTAGTGCACACTGCTCTGTTGGCACCAGTCGCTGCAGAGCACCATACTGATAGTTACCTCTGAGAAAGTTTTCATCTGCATGTGCACTGAATTTGTCATAAACCTGATGGAGGTCTGTACTTTCGGCGTGCTAACGTTGCATCATGTAATTACAATGTATAGACACTGACCCTCAGCTTCCTCGTCTCATTTATCATGGCTGATGTGCGCAAAAAAATACACTGGTCTGTCGATGAACTCCAGACGTTTGTCATCTTTGTGTGCTTGGTGGCTGGTGAGAACGTACACAAAGATGACAAACATCCACAAACTGAGCAGCAAGTTCACCATTGCCTCCATGTCCTCCATCGGTTACATGTTTGTGTCACCGATAAATGCAGCCATTGCTATGACATCTGCTCTCACATGAAGGAGGAATTCAACTGGGATGGAAAACATGTCTGGAACCAAACAACTGGAACTGTAACGTGGAAAACGGCATTAAGCTAAAATTCAAAAGCTGCCCTACGTTATTCACATTAATGCAGGCGGTAGGCTACTTTTCTCTTCGTTTTTCTTTTGACATGTCCCCACCAATCTTAATGGATGTAACATTTATTAGCGGTAAGTAGAACCGCTTTGAGACACCATAAAAGTCAGCACATCAGCACTCAAGACTGTCAAACTTGGAATAAACTTGACTTGTGACAAAGGTTCTTGAAGCAGCGATACTGCGAACTAGTCAATGGAATTAAGTTATTATATTATAAAAAAGATATATGACTACTTTGTCAAACAAGCTTACTGGAAATGAAATGACTAAGAGAATCCTGTTGTCTGATCCTCAGCGTCAGCCACAGTTGGCTGGTGATCACAAGAAGCTTTTTTAACCTGTTTTCATTTACAAGCAAAATGCTCTTATGTGTTCCACAGGTAAGGACCGTCCACTACATCTGTGGAAAATGAATCATTATAGAAACTCCAGCACACAGACTTTTTCCTCTGGCTGACTGGGCTCATCTATTTTTTCTACTGATAATAAAAAAGTCGTTTCATTTATTAATGACGTGACTATAAAAAAGTACTCAAAATATAAAACACACCAGTGGTGCAGTTAAGAGCAAAACATTTGAAATTTTTATTGCGCCTGTTGGCTTCAAATGACCAATAATGCGTATCAAACACCGCTTTCTGGATGAGCCAGCATCCTTTATTGCAGCCTGTAAATCCAAGTGTTCCAAACAATAAACTGACAGATAATGAGCCAATGAGAGCAGTGAGTTCATGTCAACATCGTGTGGCCCTTGATTTGTCAGCCAGCCTACTTAGAACAGTGGAGGAACGCTGTATCCTTCACACACACACACACACCTCCTATACACACACAAACACAATCACACAGTGCTGCCATTCATCAAACCTCTGGATTACCAAGTTCTTATCCTTGCAAATATGTTCAGTGGCAGAAACGTGTGTGTGTGTGTACATGCACTTGTAGCTTTGTGAGGATCAGTTTGAGTTTGAGCAGAAAGGTGTGTGTGTGTGTGTGTGTGTGTGTGAAGGAAGGAGGGCATGCTGGTACCCCAGGCACAACTCTGTGCAGCACAAAGACCAGCTCAGTGCTGCTGCTGTCAGACATGAAAAATTGACAAAAAATGTATATATTACACGTGTGCTGGGTACAGTAGAAAATAATACAACAGCTGACAAACATGAAGACGTGGAGGCTGATGTTGATCCTTCCTTATGCTGCAATTTTCCAGAGATAGCATGTGTGTTTGAACGAGCAGTAGAGTTGGAAAGGAAATGTAAAAGCGGTCAGGATGTGCAGTGTGGGCACATCAAACAAAGAGTCACTGCTCGCTGTGAAGGGACCTGGTAAGCCTGTTTGCTCCTCTGACCTGTTCCTAATGTGTTGGTCATGACAGATAAGAGAAACAATATATTTTTTTTATTGCTTCTTGAAAGCAGTGAGTGACGAAATTGAACCTGGGTGAAATATCCCAAACAGTACTTCAACTGTTCAGGCAGCTTTGCTGAATCAGACTCAAACACACTGATCCTCACGAGGGTGCATGTGCACAAACTGACTCAAACTATTAGGACAAAATAAAAGCGGTTATGTGTCAGCTATCTTAATTCAGCTATGGTTTAGTTATATTCATATTCATGTATACTGAATGTTTGTATATCCCGATGGAACAATGATGCTTTTCTCGGAACCAGTCATTTATGTATTTTGTATTTTACGTTGCACAGATGACTATGAAAGAAACGCTCCATTGTTTTGGAAATACTGAGAACAATGCTCTGCCTGAATATACAGTGAAATTATGCTCTTTACAGATCCTACGCACAGAAATAATGTCCCCGAAACTTAAATGATTCCCCGTCTCTGGTTGCACCACCAAGCTACTCAAGAGAAAACTTCTGCCAGAGATTGTGTTCACTATTGAGACATGTTATTCATCCATCCTGCTGCCACGCTGGTCGACCGTCTTGAGTCATTGCTTGGTTCGACTACTGCAATTCCCTTCTGTCCAACAACTGTCCATGTTTATTTGTCTTTTATTGTCTTGATTTGTACTTATATCTGTATGGTGAGTGTAAAGAAAGGCACATATGAATAAAACGTAGAATGTCTGTGTGCAGTTTGCATGTTCTCCTTGTGTCTGCATGGGTTCTCTACGGGTTCTAGTTCTAGAGTGTAAGTGACATCCGTAATCTCCTGGGCCCGTGAGTCCTCCAGATTTGGAAAAGACTTAGCAATAGGGCAAAATAATGCACTAATGAAGAATGTATATAGTGATGTTTTTATCAAATCAAACATGGGCTAGAAGATGCTTTTTTGACCCCATTATGTCCCCATAAATACTCTTATTTTGTTGAGGTTCGTTTCATCAGATTCAACATTTGCAGAGATAATATTTTCAGATTCAGATACTCTGCTATGATTTGACAGGTTCAGAGCTGCTGATGAATCATTTCAAAGGGATTATCACTGATGAAAAGTGACTTTTTTCTAAACTTTAAATATTTTCATTTGTAACGTGCCCTTTACTCGTGACAAAACATGGTGATACTTATACATCTGAACAAATCTAACCTGTATTCCATTTACTATGGCACCAAATGTATTCATATGTAAACTGAATTACACCTTTGTGGCGCAGAGATCTACTCAGTTTATGAAGGGAATTATGCAATTTTCAAGCAGAAGCCTAAAAAATAGGGGCGGGCTCAGAGGGTTAAACAAGCTGTCCAAGATAACGACTACAGGAGACAACACCTTACCTGTGAGCTGAGAACAGAGGCTAGGAACAGATCAAATCAAACAGAACAAATCAAAAAAGGAAAGGGAACTGAGGTGCACAAGGAAGCAATGTCATACATACACACACCTTACTCCCATGACACAAGATATGTTGGGGGTTTGTGGTCAGTAATACTGGATCAGCTGTTACGTAAGGTGACAGTTTGTCTATTCATAAGGACTGTACCAATGGAGTGTGTGTGTGTGTGTGTGTGGGGGGGGGTCATTTTGGCCCAAGCATGTGTTAACGTTAAGGAACCACATGTTTGCTTGTATTAGCTGAACGATAATATTGTCCAGCGTGTCCTTCAAAGACCAGGATAATGAACATGAGAGTTTGGACACAGCAGGAGGGGCTCCAAAACGGATTTCTAAAAAAAAAAATCACCCTGTGGAAGGAAAAGCATCACAAGATGACAATAACAAGCTGACAATCATCACTGGAGCCTGAACCTAGTGGACAAACTCCATAATGAGATAAGATATCCCTGATAGCTCCCTAATGAGATATCCCTGTTTGAATCCAGCCAGAAACTGATAAAGCACAGTTTGGCTACTGAAGGTGGTTGAAAAGGTTCTCATGAGCAATTCTGTAAAAAAAAAAGAGAGAGAGAGAAAGAAAAGCCTCCACACAATCATGGTGTATTGGAACTGAAGTGACACAAATTGGCTGTTTCATCTGGGCGCACGCCGCTGTTGGCCATTAGTTGGGAATGGAGTCAGTGTTTGATCTGAACAAGGCGACTTCTGTACACTTTTCAGACATAATAAATTGCATAAAGGAAGGACCAACAACTAACAGGACCACTGTTTAAACATACCAAGAACAATGTGATAAAAATGATTTTTCATGATAGACAAAGTGTCTCCTCCCAGCATGTAGTGGAGGCTCCATTTGCAGGAGCATGAACACCATCTTGTATCAGATGCATCAACTTTTGTCATATCAGCAGACGACTGCAACTTTCCGAGCCATTAGCATCGGAGCTGAATCCCTCAGAGTGAAGTGGAGAAAGGAAAGTGGTGGAATGAGAGTTCACTGCCCTGCATTTGTAGAGTTCAAGCCCACTGCCACACGGATGAAAGAAAGTCATTCACCAATTTCCCTGCCAGCCAACCATGCGTTCCTAACGTTCACAAGCACTCATGTGAAGAGAAAAGAGAGGATGTGAGCGGCGTTCATGAACTACAAAAACTTACAGTCTTGAGCAAAACCTTTTTACCAAAGTTGTCAAAAGAAGATCCGATGGCATCTCTCTTTAAGTCCCGTCTAAAATAGGATGTAGAGAGCCATTGTGAGCTTGTCGACAATCTCTCTGGCCCCACGGTGTCTGGGCGAGTTCATAAAGACGTGGGGCAGAATTACCACCTCCCATGATGGTACGCAGACAAGAGAGATGCACTCTCTCAAAGCAAAGCACCTTAAACAGGAATTCATTTCCATACAGGTAACATTGACTTGTCAAAAGGTTCATTGAATAAACATGTCGACAAAACAAAGTCGGATAAAGACAAACCGATAAAAACAGGAATGAATGTAAATCTCCCCGCTGATCGAGGGAGGGAGTGAGTGAGTGTAAGTGCTCCCAGTGTGAGAATTCTGCTTTTTATCAAATGCAAAACTGTGTTTTGCTGAGACACACAACACGAGTGTGGTGGTTGTAAAAAGCAATAAAAAAGTGTCCTCATAAAACATGATGGGCCACAACACACCAGCAGCGACAGCAGCAACTCAACAGGGCTCTTCTCACTTCTACAGCTACAGGGAGCAGTTTGATATGTAAGACCCGCTTCAAGGATGCAGAGGGCCACCAAACCACCTCTGTCTGTCTCTCTCTCAAGCACTCCCCCTTCTGCACACACAACCCAGCCACACACAAAAGATGGTGCCCGACAGTCAGCATGTGTCACAACTTCCTTCCTCTCAGAGACATTCAGTCATGATACTCCAACGGACGCACACTGAAATGTAATGCAGCTGCTTGAGAGGCCATGAATGCTGTAATGCTGTATTAAAGTAAAACTTTATCATGAATATGTTTATATATATATATATACTCAATGTAGGAGCAGATGTAGTGCTCTCTGAGATAGAACGTGTGTGTGTGTAACAGCATCAACAGGTGTGCGACGTGCAGCTGTGGTCAACAGACGAGCCTCCATGCAAATGATGTACAGGAACTTACACAAACGCGTGGTAGATGAACGCCCAGGCTCTGGGTCTCTCCAGCACGTTGTACAGGTAGTTCTGGAGCCGCCGGTAGCGCACATTCCTCCGGCCGCTCTGGGCGCTGTATATGAGCGGCTTCCCCAGCAGGCTCAGCCGGGCTCCCTGCTTCCCTCGCAGGCTATCGGACCCGGCGGCACCTGCGGCGGTGGAGGCTGACAGCAAACCGTCTCCCGCGTTGTTCATCATCCTTCCTCCGGACTCCACATCCTTCAAGCCGTAGCCCTCGGTGCGATGCCCATGCGTCCTCATCCAGAGCCCGGTGCCGCCTTCATCTCCGCTGTGGTTCCGGGGCATGGCATCACCGACGCGGGCATCAAGTGCGCGGAGGTCTTGTCAAGCATGCGTGTTTGCCGGCGGACGGTGGACTGTGAGATGTGCCCGACAAAGGGACGCTCGTCTGACAGAGCGGAGCACCGCGTCTGCCGTCACACTTTGACCGCCCTCTTTCCTCTTGCATCAACCTATTCACAACGCAACCGCCGCGCGTAAAAGACCTCTGTCCTCTGCGCCTGCAACCTGACAGAATTACGGTTCAAGCGCTAAGCGGGTGTCAGTGTGAGCCACTGGGGAGGATATCCGTTATTATGTCCCATTTGCCTTCCGCACATGTGGATTGTCTGTGCGCTTTGCCGCCTGTTGATTTCATGCAGCGCGTCGTCGACAGACGCGCATCAGTTTTTGGTTGCCGAAGTTACCAGTTTGATTCGATGCTACGACGAAATCCCGAGTCTCTCTAGGAGTATTTAAATGAGAAAGAGGTGGGGGG
>CAAKHB010001918.1:9227-68125 GCA_901007665.1 Aeoliscus strigatus | reverse complement strand
TTTCACTGTGTTATTTCCTTTCCTCCACAATCTGCTGCGCGCTGTCACAGAAACCACGTGGCACCGACGCACACATGTCGACCCGCCACGGGTGCGTGCGTTCCGTGACAGCACGCAAATCTGCTTTGAATGAACACATCTTCAGTGTTTGGATGTTCTATCTGACCCTTGTCTGTGCAGTGATCAGCGTTAAGTGGATCGAGGGGTTTTTACACGCACAGTGAACTGACAGTCACGTCCTAAAGTCACCTTAGTGAACGCGTCTACGTTTTGAAATAAAACTTTGTGTATCACTGATGCTGGACATCAGGCAAAACACACAGGCAATGATTTTGGAGCAAAATCCCTTTGAGCACAAACCTGGTGGTCCATAGGACAAAGCCTTTATTTTTTTCGTTAAAACCTCCAAGAGGACACATTCATCACCAGACATGTTCAGGGTCCAAAGCTCTGAGCACAGATGCTTGACTTTTTATGGCTGAGATACTGCAGATGAGAAGAGAAAATGTGACTCAGATGTGGTGTGTCAGCAGGAGTCAGCATGTGAACAGGAATGGGTCAGGGTGCTCATAAATTAGAATTCTTTCTTGGATCCATAGAAACTGGTGATGTGGTCAGAACCTGCTGTTGGGAGCCTCGAGGTGCAGAGCAACGGCGTCTGTCATCCAACAAAACTACTCCATCTACTGGTGACGAGACCACGAGACACCTTTTCAAGCTCTTCCACAGTAATATGCTGGGTCTGAACATGTTCAGGGTTAAAGTGCTGAAGAATCATTAGATCAGATTAGACAGTGGATGTCGTGTGCTGCTCTCAGGAGTGAACGTGAACAGGGCAAAAGACAAAACCCCCAAAATCATCTGAACGCTTCAGAGTAACTGTCACATTTCAGCTTGTTCCTCTTAAGGAAACGCAGCCAGCAGATCTGAAACTGTGCAGTTATCATCTCATCTAGTCACATGGTGAGCTGACTTCCTGCATTAAAAGCAACACCCACGGGAACCCCCCAGCACACACACACACACACAACATAATTACATTCAACATAATTCTGTATTTCACTCGTCACAGCTTATATACAGTCTATACAGAGTCTTTTTTGTACTCTGTTCATCCTTTTGGATTATAAACTAAGAAGGTTGACACGTGTGTGTGTGTGTGTGTGTGTGTATTTTGAGACACACACACACACAGACAGAAGATAATAGCAGTTCATATTAGATAGAAAAGTGTTTGGACTTGGAGTTGCTCTGACCCAGTTTGAAAGCAGATGCCATGGGAAACTAATTAATGGGAAAGAAATATCCAGACACTGCTGGTGGTGATGAAGAGTGGAACTTGATATTGGGATGAGGGTTTCACTGGAGATGGCCAAACATCTGCAGAGCTGAAGAGGTCGCAGGGAGGAGATTGAGCTCATCACAATGACGACAGAAAGAGAGCACATTTAAATGTTTGACTAAAGTAGAACATGTCACATTGTGATCAAATGGATGTGCTGATGGAGTTTAAGGACATCAGGAATAAACAGTTATCATCACCATAGCAACCTCTGACCCATTTAGCTGATTCAGACCAGCTGCTCCTGTCATACCTCTGCTGATTGACAATTCTGTCCATTCCTACTGTCAGTTCATCCCTTTCTGAAAGCAAATATAGTTTAAACAATACAAAATAAATATTAACACATTATTTCTATTATTTTCTTTAATATTACAAGGATCTTGGCGTAGGACTAATCTCTCCAATTGCGCTTTTAGTTTTTCAAAGCTGTCTGGGAAGGCCATCAGGAATTATATTAAAATTTAACTTCAATTAAGCTTACATAATATTTTCATTTCTCTTCCATCCATGGTATTTCTTTTTCATCGATGTTTGACCTGATGAGATAGATTAACCCATTTCCTGGGAGCAGTCTGGAAAATTTATCACGGCCTGACTGATGTGGGCTTCTCTTTCCATCATGGTCCCTATCCACGCTTTGTACATCGAGGTCATGACCTCTGTAGCTGTGACGAGGGAAACTAGGGGGCTGGCTGGCATATCAAGGCTGGTGGGAGGGAGAGGCAAGATTGCCTGCAGATGTTGTTTCGGGGGCCCCCTGCTTATTTAACGAGAGGATGTGGAACATAAATCTCCCAAGCTCTGGGCTGCACTGTATTATATATGAGGTCACGTAGTGATGTAGCTTGCTTCAACTTCCTCTTTGGTAAGCAGCACGCAGCACGCAAGATGTTTTACTATGCAGCAGCACAGTAATGCACTATGCTTTTATCAAAGTACTGTACAGCCTACTTTTTTCTCACCAGATATTTAATGTGTGAGATTGTCGTTCGAAATTCGAAGAGCCTCCAGTCTATGGATACACCAACATTCTTTGAATTCATATTGGTGTGGCATTTCTACGCTATGTTTTATAATGCATCTAAATATTTGTTCATTGTATTCACATTACAGAGTGCAAGTTCTGGACATACTATTTTCTAACACATCTGCATCCCACAGGGCTCAGTGCTGGAGCCTTTGCTATTTTTACTTTACCAAATCCCTCAGCTGTGACATGGTCTCCCCTCGTGGACACCACAATGACACTCAGCTTTACCTTGTCTTGCCCACCTCATGCACACAGATAGGACACATCTCTGTATGTCTGTAGACTGTAGGACATCAGTGTCTGAAGATGGCATCATCTTCAGTCAATTAGCATGACGCAGGGTTACCACTTTTCTCACAGTTCTTGTTTTTAGGTCCACCTGGTCAGTTCTCAGTGAGACCACTGTAGTGTTCATCTGCGTAATAGAATTAGGGCCACGAGAGGAATGAATGAATGAATACATGTTTCACATGTTGAAGATGACATTTATTTACGTCTCTGTGTGTATGAGTTTATATTCAGCTGCCCTCACGATTATTTTTTGTGGGTTTTGATGTGTGCGGATATTCAACCACAAAGCTCAAACATACTCTTGTTACACTTTACACCACAGGACGGTGCTTCAACCGGTAGCAGCAAAATTCAATGCGGTGACTACAACATTCGCCATCATGTAAGTACAGTCATATTCAACACAGTAGTGTTCTCTGTGTGATTTTATTAATTCTCACTCCTTTTTTCTAATTCTCATTCAGATCTTTATTTGACAGTCTGGGTCAAGGAGGAAAAATATTTCTTTTTTTGTCTTCTCTCTTGCAGCCTTTAATCCTGTCTGTTCCAGTCCATTTAAAGTCAAGTCCGTCCAAACCAAGATGTGGGACACATACACATTTCTATGGAAATTGATATGAATTTTTCAGAAATTGTGGATAGAAACTGAATCATTACTTCATCACATAGATTACATCCGTTTAGTGGGTGGTCCTTAGGTTTGGCTGCAACAAAAATGCAGCCGCGTGTGAACCAGACCACCTCTGAATGTGGTGCAGCTTCTGGGATCTTGGGTGAGTTTGTCTGTTGCCTGTTTGTGACTGGAAAATCCAGAACATATATTCATGCCAGGTCCGAATGGGGCCAATGACCAAACCATTTGAGTAATGAAGGGATAAAAACACCAGTAACAGCCTGTTCCAAATCTGTCCTTTGTCCAAATATCTCCACAACTGTCTCAATAGAAAACAGGATTCTGTGGCTAGTGTGCTTCTCACACACAGTATTGATACGTTCATTTTCCCATGAAAAACGGTCTCACAAAACCTTAGCAAACATTAACATGACACAGGTCATGTCCTCAGTACTGGTTCTTTGGATTTGGCCTACCAGCTTTAATGAGCTCGAGTGTATATTTAAAAATACTCAAATAACATGCATTACATGATTTGAACATTCTGGTGATCAGGTTTTCAGACTTGGAATGTTAATCATGAAATTGCCAAATAAAATGGTTTATGTCCCACATGATAACTTTATGTGATGTAGTTCATCCATGTTAAATGTCAAAACCACACATTCTGCTAGAACAAGTCCAGAAAATGTTTTTTTTTTTTTTTTCATCAGTACTTTTCTGGTTCTTTTATTTTATTACAGCATGCTCATTTGCAGCGTTTATATTTCTATAAATCTCTATTAGTTTAATCTCCACTGAGATACACCAGAGGAGCAACGACTGCGGAGGGTTTTTTTGGGTATTAAGAAAACATTTGATTTCCCACAAACATGGAACCAGATCCCATTTTTAAAATATGCCTGTGTGATGCCTCACTGTGAACTCTTGACGTTTTGTCCAAGGTAAGCTCAGGTTGTTAGCACAATATGAACTAGAAAATTCCCTGGTTGAGTTATTTTAACGTGGGCCTGCTGCTGGACCCGTTGTGGTCCACGAGCCACAAATTGAGAAACCACCCACTGTTGGCATGGCGATGATTTCCCAAGCGTGTAGATATATAGTTTATTTTGGTAAAGGGAGCGATAATACTAGACCCGCAAGCTTCGTGGAGTGGCCTCGTTTGGGTCTGTGGGCCACAGGTTGAGAAACCGTGTACATCTGATTCCACACAGGTCACAGACACTCGAAACGGTGTTTTAGTGTTTAAATCACATTTCTAGTACCGACGATTTTTTTTTTTGTGTGTGTTCTGGATCTCTGGAATGCCATTCATTTCCAATGATGGGAAAATTTGTCATTTTTTGGGATTTTCTCCGAAACGGTTTACATATAACAAATTCATCTGAAATATAACCGGATGGTGGCAGAGACATTGAAGACAAATACAATGAGCGTTTTTCTTCCACACATTCCTTTTATTTGTAAATAATAAAAATGAACTTTTTTTTTTAATATAAAACATACACATCATTTGAGCCACATCTGTTATACAAACAAGAAATGCAGTGAATACTCTACTTTTTTCTAACTCTTGTTTCAGTGGAACACAAGTTGTAAACAATCAGCTTTTTTTTTTCCTGTTAATACTGACAAAGAAAAAGAAAAGGAAAACCAGCTTCACTGGACGACTGTGAAAAGAACTTTTCTGAGGTGACACTGAACACGTCCAGGATTCAGACATTGGGTTTAAAAGCACAAACAAGTGTTAAGACGACAACTTCTAGAGTGGTGGAACACCTTAAGTCTTTTCGAGGCTGTGCGTTAAACTAGTTTGTGACCCACGTCTGTGACCTTGTGCTGTCCCACTGCATGGTCCCTTACAACATTTGAATCGCTGCTCATCACATGACTTGGCCCCTTTGCAAGTATCACTCAACCCGATGCAAACCAAGTGAAAGGCTGTTGTATATTTACAGTGTATGACGCTGCTTTTAGTCTGGAAATAAATGTGTATTAGTACATCTGAAATCATTATGTTGAAACATAATTCACATGTGAGTGTCTTTGATCGTATGATACATATCTATTCATATATCATCTCCGCCCCTCAGAGGTATACTATGAATTGGAACAGTAAGAGGGACTGTGAGGTCGGCTCAGGATGACTGGACAGATACAGGACATCATCCAGAGCTTTGGAGAAAGACATCAACATCATTTTGGGTTTGTTGTTTGAGAGACATTCAGCACCAGACTGAGGGACGTGGAATCAACTGCAGTTGACTTCTAATGTCTTCTTGTAATGAAAATGGCTTCAGTTTCTTGGTTTTAATCTCTTTAATATTCAAGTACGAGCAAACTGTACAACTGCATGCAACATACAAGCGGCCCTACAGTAGGTGGAACTAATACACGTATCTAGTTCAGTATCTTTTTTTTTCTTTATCTGTTTTGTTTTACAATAATGCGCATGCAGCTTGGAACAGGTTCCAAAGTCATGCTGGCCCTGCCTCCTTCCAGGTAGGAGGAGTCAAAGGGCCAAACGGAGGATGAGCATTGGTGGTGGTGTCCCGACAGAGCAGTCTGATTGGATACTTTCACATCTACAGAGATGCACAATGGAAACTTGGAGTGAGTTTGGTTTCTAATAATCAGACAAAGAAGTGAAGTGGGCCAATGATTAGACGTAGTTGGTTTTTTTTTTTGTTTTCTGTTTCAAACCATATTTTCTTCAAAAAGTTAAATTTTATTTTGTAAAAAAATCAAGCTCTTGTGCTTGTTTTAAATCTGAAAAGAATGTAAACTAAGGGTTGGATAACAACCTTAAACGTGCTGGGTCAGGGATATCAGATGGCCCTATCTTTCTCCTGCTTAGGTGATTTTCCTTTTTTCTGTTGTTAACAATGATACTGTACCCTTGTGATATTTCATAGTGACATACATTTTATTTATTAATCAACCCCCTGGGAGGCCTAATATACAATTATACTTACAAAGAAGACGACTGGCCCGGGCTGTTTGCCAGTGGTGGAACAAGAAAACGATGGACGCTAATCTTACTGTCAAGTGGAAAACAAAAAAAAGCTTCATCATCACCAGTCCCCCCCCATACACACACACACACACACACACAGACACCTGCATGACACTTGCAGACATTAAATATTTTTCACATCCTTTTTTATCCTTGTGTTTTGATTTTTCTCTCCATGCACACACCAGACTGACAACATATCATGAGCATTGTACACACTGTAAAAACATTTTGTGCCATTGGTAACAAAGGGAACATAAACTAACAACAAAGCAAACACGCCAATACAGTGCGGCTTCAGAGCAGCCATGGTAAACATATTGAAAAGAGGAATTTTTCGACAGAGAGAGGGACCAGTGATGCGGCTCCGAGGTCTTAGGCACCAGAAGAAGGCCCTGTGCTTCCAGACTGAGTACCCACATGAAAGCACCCTGCACCGAGGCAATGGTGCTGGCAGTCTGTTGGGGCTCTGGAGGCGGCCACTGCAGAGAGGACGCGAGTGCGCTGTCTGAAGGTATGGAGGGTGACTTACTCTCGAGTCTATACATTCCGACGCTTACATACAATCCTTTGCTATTGTTGATTCAGGTTCAAACCACCCTGCTCCTGTTGACACTCATCTTCACCATCGCCCCGCTTACTGCTAGTTGTCTGTGGACAGCCCTGCATCTTCAGAGAAAAACTATGACGTGTTTTGTTCCAATGGATGTGAAACACTGAAATGTGACGCTCCCCCAGAACAAAGTTATCCCCGACAGAAGTGATTGTCAGATCTCAACAAAGCTTTCTCGTTGCGACTGTTTCTGATTGTTGTTGTTCTTACGTGTCCGCCTTTGTTTTTCCCTCTACAGTGGTTCATTAGTTTGTTACTTGCAGAGCGGCGTGGTGGTTGGTCCACTAAGATCGGACCCCCGGAGGTCCAGAGGAGCTGTCCAGTGACGACTGGGACGCTCGCCGTGTCAGAGAGGCAAGTGTCGGGTCCACCAGGGAGGACGGTGGGAACAGCTTGTACCAATCGATGACTGTGCTTGATAAGTCCAGTTCCTCCAAAAGAATTTGTGCAACTCCCATGAAGCTTTTATGGTCCATGCGGCCGTAGTCTCCCCATACAATCACCTGAAGGAGGCAGTATAATCATCCCTTTGTCTACTTACACACTTGCTAAAGACAGGATTTGTGCCCTCACCTGTAAGACTTTACCCTGTGGGCTTTCCTCAAATAGCAGTGCTTGCTGGTAAAGTGGGTCAAGTGTTTTCCGTGCAATCTTGGTTTTCTTTTTGGCTACGTACGCTCCATTGTTCAGCAGGTAGACTTTAACATATGGAGCTGCAGGCGGCAGAGGAGAAGGAATATACCAGCCATTAGTGGGGAGCAAAGATGACGACGACAATGATGATTGTCAATATTATTGTTATTATTAAAACCTAAAACGTAATACAACTTATTATCATAGTTCGTCTTATTTACACACTAAATTACAAGCAATTATAAAGTGCTACAGGTAAGTTACGAAACACAACCATTTTTTAAAAAGAAAAATCGACAAAGGGGAGATAAAGCCCAGCTGGGTGTAAAAAGTGTAGAATGTCTTGAAAGGAAGAGAGGGATTATTTCTCTTCTATCTCAGTTCTTTACCTGGGAGGGATTTAGATCCTGGCTTTTGTACGAGTCCTCGCGCTCTGATAACTTCCACCTCCAGCTGACCCTTTTTCTCCATCATACCAATCTGGATGTCACCTAGGAGCAAAAGGGGATTCGTTTGTCTGTGCGTCTGTTTGTGGATGTGATAGTAAATATCAAGAGAGGGTCATCTGATTTCAGGTTCAGAAGGTGAGATTAAAACGCCCCAACATATCCTGAGTAAAACGCCATGGAAAAGAACTGTAATACTGTTAGATGAGAACGACGTACATCAGCCATAAGACATCGTTGGTGTCTTACCAATGGCAGGCGTAGCCAGTGTTTGCCGGCCCACTAACTGTGCAGGTCCCAGTCCGTCCAAAAAGTCACTGAACTGACTGCTGGCTCCCAGATTCACCCCAGAGAAGATCAAACTGACGCAGAAAACACAAAATGAATGACCAAAAAACGGCGTCATCAGGGATACTAGACATTAGTTCTTCTCCATAGTGTCTGCACAGTCAGCATCATTTGTGCTTTGAGCCGGTTCATTTCGCAGCTGTCAGGAGAAGCCATCTGCCTGTAGTCATTATTTACAGCTTGAAAAATCGCTCGAAAATGGCCCAGATGAAATAACCCATCACAGAGAACCATCGAGCATTAATTGGATTCAGTCAAATGTTGTGTTTAATCACCGAGCGTGGATTTTGTTTTTTTTAAACAGACTGCTCATTATACTACACTGTAACTGTCTGTTCCACATTAATTGCACTAAATTTAGTTTGTGTTGTGGAACCAACAATAGGCAGACTCAAGTTGGCCTGGACAGAAGCTCATTTGGACCAAAGAAACACATGTTGAGGTGGGCGATGGGTTACTGACTTCCCCTCAGAGTTGTAGCTGTTCATGCTGCCGTTGTTGGATTCTCTGCTGGGCTGCCGGCTCATGTTCCTGGTCAGCTCCACGGCCATCCCGGTTTCTGTGCTCCTCTGAATGGGGGCACCCTTCTCCTTCTTACTCTTCCCCTCTGGAGGACAAAGAGGACAACAGACACGTAAAATGTCTCATCAGCTGTTGTACTGAGGTGGAGATTACTGATACATCCGTTTCACAACCAGTGTTATTACCACATTCATGGGACAGCAATGGAACACACACACACACACACACACGACTACATTCCAGAATCACTTTTTCAATGGAACGTCTCAATGAGTTGTGGACAGATAAAATGAATAAAGAACTACCCTCCGTCTGAAGCGCGGCCAAAGTCACACCCATGTCCGCCTGGCTCTCAGCCTCCAGTGGTCAGTAGTAAACAGGAAATTGTTGGGCAGAAAAACAAGCCAAACTAAACGGTCAGGCATCTTGGACTGGGGTGTTTCGACCCTCTGACTCATGGTGTTGGCTCATATGGCAGAACAGAAAAAAATGGAGCTTGAATTCCTGAGACTTTGCTCCTGTGTAGGAGTTCAGCATGAGAGGTATCGTTTCCGTCATGCAGGTAAGACGCTCAGCATCAACGTAGACAGTTCTATATAGATCATATACCCACAGACACACAAAGGAAACAATCAAACCCGAGTTTCACTTACCTGCCTTCACTTTCAGCCATCATGGACGAGACAGATTTTTCAAATTAAGGTGGATCTGTTTCATCTCTGCACCCTCTCTCTCCTCTCAAGAGCAGTGAGAGAGGGGAAAAAACAACCCCTGGGTGTTATTGGCTTTTAATGTCCTACAAAGGAAGGTGGCTTTTATTGCGACTCTTAGAGCCCCCCAACACACACCACCACCACCACCACCACCACCACCACCACCCCCCTGTGGCAAAAAGAGTCTAAATGGGAGGTGGATGGAGACGGACTCTGCTGTGTGACTGGGAGCTGAGCTTTCTGAGCTTTCTGGGCTTAGAGGGGCTCTCAGCTGCCCACAATGTTCCCTTCAGTCTCACAAACATGTCATTTGCTTGTTTGTTTTCGTAACAAGCACTGGGGCAGCAGAGGTCTGTCTTTGTGGTTGGGGACAGAGTGCTCTTCCAGACAAATCCTCTTAAGTAAACGTTTTTGGGTCTGAACGGTGAACAAATCAGTCCACATGATATAGGGCAGAGTCCAGAATGGACATTCAGAACCCTGCATATGGCTCACACACGTTATTTAAATGTATATCATCTGCTAATGAACACAAAACGCTCACTCCATCTCCTGTATAAACGTCTGTACTGGTTGACTCATCTACTGACTGTTCACAGGAGTATGTTTGAGGGTTACAAGTGTTGGATCAGTCACTGGGTCAAGCACGTTAGTTGTTTGTCTCAGCCTGAGCATTTGAGCCACTACATAACTAACATTATACACAGACTGACTTTGTACACTGGCAGTTCATGAATGACTGACTGAATGAATTGAAAGGCGCCTTTCTGGCACTCAAGGCTGCTGAACATAAAAATAAAACAACACAAAAATATGGTGGTAGTGAGTTCCAGAGCCGGGCAGCAGAAAAGCTGAAAGCTCTGGAGACGGGCAGAGGGGACAGTCAGGTGGATGGGGTAGAGGAGCAGAGGGTACGGGAAGGCTGAGGCATGGATGAGGTCTGACAGATATGGAGGGGCAAGATTATGAATGGCTTTGAATGTTGTCAGAACACTAAATACATACTGTATAAATATTTGTACTATCACTACATAGAGTACTTTGGCAGTTGAAAAGGCTGTAATGTACTGAATTCCAGTCATCCCATGACTGCATGTCCAATAAATGCTGTCAGGTGTCAGTCTCACTAGAACTATCTAAGTGCAGATGTTATTTTCTCACACTATACATGTCATCCAGAGCCACAGAAAATATCATACAACTGTCTTCAATGGTCCAGTGATGCTAAATGCATACCTCTGCTATGCCAGCTGTTCAGCAGTGGATAAAAAAAAGCTCTCCAGACTGTCATCAACACAGCCCAAAAAAATCGTCTGTCCTCTGCCGTCCCGACCTCTCGCTGCTTAATCAGGACACAACGAGAGGCTCCTCCCCTCCCAGTCATGACCTGTTCAAACTATTGCCACCTGGCAGGTGATACAGGTCCATCAAAGCACGGACCAAAGGAATGACACAAATTCTCGGTGAAAGACACACACAAACACACTACCCATGTCTCGCCATAATTAAAATGTTGAAAATGTTAAATGTTACATTGGGTATTAAGTGCAATAATAAATGTAATTGTTTGTGTACCTATGTCACTTTATTTAGAATTTTCTATAGAATACTCTCAATTATCTTTTGTATTCTTTAATGTATGTGTATAAAATATGTAAAAGTCCATTTGGTATTGGTATGTAAAAGTATTTCTGACTCTGCTCAGATGGCTACAGAATTAAAAACAACCTACATTCCATTTTAAGGTGGTACAGTCACAGTGGTATTTTTGTTGCACGGACAGTTCTTATTTTGTGTTGTCAAACACAAAAATGTGGATGTGTAATCCCACTGATCTATGCAGTATTTTGCAAACATTCCAGCAGTGAGAATATATTTATCAAACACCATCAAACACCATTCTCACCACCACCAGGTGGGTACACCAGTCACTCACCAGGACCAATCTGTGAAGTGCTGCGGCTGCGCCGGTTGCCAACAATGGCCACCACTCGAGCACTGAGGCTGGAGCGTCTTTTCTTGCTGCCTCCACCCACTGTCCCCAGGGCGGTGTCTGATTGGCTGCCATCTGTACGCTCCTGGGTGTAAATCTCTCCGCTCACACTGGAGCTCTTCAGCATGCTGCGGCCGGCCGATGCTCGCATCTGCCGACTAAAGTGAGAAGACACTGAATGACATTCAATTCTGGGAACGTTGTAAAAAGAGTCTGAAGTTTCCATTTTACTGTACCTTCACAAGACACAACGGCACGGTTGACATGAGCATAATAACAAATGTGACTGCTTGAGGATGATGTTTAATGATCTACTGTAGAACTTAAGAAACACAACAGATGAACAATGAGTGGTATTCCAAAGGTTAGTTGTCAGTCAATTCGCTGCAACCAATGAGATTGTCATGTGTTTTATACATCTTCTTGGAAACCATGTCATAAGAGAACTTAGTTGTTAATGGGAATGCTGTTATATGTTACATATCTAAATGAGGAAGTGTGTGAATTTAGACACAGAAAAAGCCATTATAGCCAGAACACATTTGAAATACAAATGAAATGTATAAGTAGTCTAATCAAATTCAAATTATTGTTTATGGACAACAGTTTATTCTTCTAAAGCAAGCCACTAAATGTGGGCAGAGGCTGTTCAGCGCTCGATGCTGCCCCCTGGGGGTTTGGAGGAGCCAACGCATGTCCATCCCCTCAGAGGGGGTCAGCGTGCTACAAGAGAGTCCAGCTATGCTGCTCCTGTCACCCATAGAATCTACCCCAGGAGAGGAATGGCTGGAGAGGGGGAGGGTGGTTTGAGGCCTCTCCACTGCCCTGTGCCAGGGCATTAGAGAAGGACGCACGGCAGAAGGGTAGGATGGGGGAGGGGGGTCCGGGTCTAGAGGATGGACGGGGTCCAGGCAGTCACAACACAGGATGCATGCAAGGAGGGGTCTAAGACATGCCAACACACACACACACAAAGATACACATTAATGTGCATTTATGTATAGTCAGTGCAATAATTCTTCAAAAATCAACTCATATGATGAAAAGCTTCATATATGGCTTATGTTTTACAACCTGCACTGTAACCTAGACAACAAGCATTCTGGTCCTTTTACAAATATCATTTAATTATTATTGTTTCAACTAGAAAAATGGAACAACGTTGGGTGTTAATCTGTCACAGCTTCCTACAGATTTCCTCCATTTCCTCTTTTATCTGCAGTACTTAGACATGTACAGTATATACAGTTTATGTCAGTGACGTGCAGTAAAGAAAGGGCATTAGAGAAGGACGCACAGCAGAAAGGTAGGGAGAGCTGGGAGAAAGGGGGGAAAAAAGGAATTAAAGTCAATGACTTACAATCGAAGCAGGAGGTAATAAAGGAAGTTCATAAATTAAGGATATTAATAAGGAAGACCAACGACCTCCATTGAGACAGAGAGACTTTTAAAACTGAGGGACGATAAGGAACATTTCTACAAACAAGTTATTGACGCTTTTGTTCAGATGGAGCGCCACATAGACTTTATAAGTAAAGGTCAGACGAAAATACTGTTTGTTTTTTTTAATTAAAGGTGCTTTTTGCGTGCTTCAGTTTGTATGTTTCATATGTTTGTAAATCTGATTGTGATGAAGTCACCAGATATGAACCTCACCACACATCACGGGTTTATGCTGTCATCTAACTGGCCGGTCTCCAATAGTCGCACACATTTCTAAGTGAATATTTGATCACCCCTCATATAAACACAGGAGAACTGATCTTATTGGCCCGGTAGGTGTTCATATTTTTTTTACGTTGTTGTTGAATAACCAAAGTCAAAAATAAGAAATTGCACCCATTTACACTCTCCAGAAAGTGTCACACGTGTGCATTTTTGCTTGATTTGGACTAATCTGTTCTAGAGCCATAACCAGTGAGGTCCTCTCTCCTCCTCCCAGAACTCAATAGATTATCTGACTAATAAGCTTCACTACATCTACACCTGACCTACTGAACACTGCTGGGATAGGATCATTTGTCCCTGTCAGGACACGTGTGTGTGTGTGTGTGTGTGTGTGTGTGTGTGTGTGTGTGTGTGTGTATTTGTCCAGAGACCTTTTTTCTTTTCTTCTTTTCTTGTTTTGTTTACCTTGGAGAGAGGACATATTATGAAAGTGGGGACATTTTCTGTCCCTACACTCTGTGACCTCTTTAAACAGCAGTTTATGGGTTTGGATGTGGTCACTGGGTTAAATGTTGTTTTAGGTGCAGGTTCTGATGGGTAGGATAGGTTTACTGAGATCATTAAGTTAATGAATGTCCTCACTTTGAGTACTACACAAGAATGTGTGTGCCTGTTTAGGTATAATTTATTTCTATTTCACTTTATTATTTAGAAGTAATGTGTGCTGTTGTGTTCCAAAAAGCTGTAAACAATTGACATGTTTATGGTTTGAACTAATACATGAACTACATCCATCCTACTAATACTACTAATAATAATTATAAAGATGACAGTGTAAAGACGTGTAATGTGGTTTAAGCCTAATTTATTTTTATTTTTTTAGAATGTGTACTTACTCAGGTGCTAAATATATTAAATGTTTTTTCTTATTTAAGAGTGAGATTCCACTTTTATGCTCCAGAAACATACTGTTAGACAAACAAACATTGTTATGTTTGTTCTTTTCTCAATGCAACCACAGACCCATGTAAGACATAACGTTCACCGACTGAAAGGGAACACCACTGAGCACAATGTAGGCCAAGGGACCAAAGGGAAACTACAATGGAGGGATTCATAGGACTAACTAAATAAGACATAAATAAGATTTTGGAAAGAGTGGACGGGTCAAATGATACTTTTAAACTGCGTAATCCCCTGTGCTTAAAATAACCTCTGACACTGGTTGGTGGGTGCAAAAGGAGTTCCCACAGAGATCAGCAAGGAATTGGTGCAACCATGAATGGGCTTTCACTGCTGGCTGGGGTCTGAGATGATCATGATTTAGGGATTCTATCTGAGGAATGAAAGGCTCGTGGAGAAAATGGATCATCTGCCGTCTTCTGTGAACTCACCATTTGGAATCTATCGATCTTTACCTGGACTCTCTAGTGTCTCCAGCTACCGTGTGTCTCCTGCGCTTCAACTCCTCAGAGAAACGTCTCTTTCCTGCCGACCTCCTCCTCTCCTCCTCTCCATTCAACCCCCATGAGATCCTCCTGTCTTTCTTGTCCTCCTCTAATGACTTGGACCTGAGGCCAGTTGGTTTCGTTGTGTTGTGTTTTCGTGTTTGGATGTGTGAGCAGAGAGGAGACAGAGCGTGCAGGTGGACAGAAACGTGCGACAGTTCAGGCATGCAGAAAAAAAGGACAAAGACACACATGCACATAATCAAAGTATAATATCAGATTACACAAACATGTATTTTTAAACAAGAACGGACTCTTGCTGAGCATATCTGACCAATGCAAACTGACCTGAGTCGCCCCCCTGGACGTTCCGACTGAATAGACATGTAGCTGGTGCTACTGAGGCGGGAGGCACTGCTGGCACGGGAGAGGGCCGACACATCGCTCATGTCACTGTCTGACGACCTGGCTGACATGTTGTCACTGCTACGCCGCTGTTCTGCATACATCTATGGGCCGAGACAAAACGATTTGGGATCAAATCTGGGGGCAGGAAAGTACAACGATGTTTGTAAAACACTGTCCAGATCATGGGGATGCTCACCTCCCTCTTAGCCTTGAGGTACATTTCCGGATCTTGGGAGCTTGAAGGCCGGTAGGAATGTACTTTCATTTGCAGCTGTCGGGCTCGTTCCTCTACTGCAAGGGCTGAGACAAACGATACAATAAGAGATAGATATAGGATATTAGGCAAAAGACTTCTAAATGTTGTGAGGTAATGTAGTTTCTTAAATTCTCATTCAAATTATAATAAGTTCAGGCCGGATATTAGTACAAAAAAAATGTATAAATATAAAAAGTATTGATGTGAAGTTGATGTAAAAAACTGCATGGCAAGGCTTGAAATACAAACTATACGAACTGACAAGCCAGGAGAATGGGGAGGTGGGGGGGTCAGTGGAGGATCCAGATGTTTTAACTGTTCATTATCTAGAAGACGAGTGTGAGTGAACATCACAAATGTGGATGTATGTCGTCGTTAAAAATGGTTTTGTTTTTTTCTTTTATCATGGTTTATTCTAAGTTAAGGGATACAAAAATACATTCCTTAGAAAAACATTGCACTTATATGGTACATAAAATGAAATACTTAATATGACATCTACTTTTAATAAAGGGCTCATTAAAGATGTAAGTTGTCTGTTGCTGCATGTTTTCCAAATGTTTATAAATGCTTAATTATATATGACGGTACGTTACGATGCTTCAACATTCAAATACATGTGCTCAAACCTTTTGCACAGTTATTGTGTAGTAAATATAGCACACATAAGAAAACTGCACTCTGATTTGGTGAGTAGATGCACAAACTGGTTGCTGACACTAGATGGAGCATCATATTCACTGTAAGCCAAAATGACAATTACACATGGGCATTTTTTCTGTACATCAAACAAGAACCAACTGGTTTACAGCGCTCGCTCAACAGTGATGAGGCATATTTAAAACACACGCAAACATACAGTATATCACATTGTTACTGATGTGGATTAATGTTTCCGTGTTTGTTTATGGCACAGACATTAAAAGCAAGCCTAACTTATGAGAGGGTGATATAAAGAAGTGCTGTTTAACACAATCAATATAACAGCAATATATTTAGTTACACACACTGAAGCAAATTTACACATAATTAAAAAAGGCATAATGTTCCACTGTAGCTGATCACATGTGTACTACTCACTTTGAAAACATTACATTTTCATTTTTTTTCCAAATTCTTCTGAAGTATCTTTGGCCTTAATGATACTGGTGTGGCAAATGTGTCAATGCAAAAAAGTGCATAACATTACATTATAAATAGATTCAGAGCCAGTGTCACTTCAAGCAAAATGATCCAAAACCATGTGTACAGATCTACAAACACAGATCATACCTTGCTCTATGCTGCTGCTCTTTGCAGGGAGCTGCGGCAGCTGCCTGCCCCTGCGACCTGATGAGGGAGTCCCCGTTGGAGAAGTGGAGCTGGCATGAGGGTGGGTTCTGACAGTTATGTAGAGATGAGAGTGAAATATTAGTATAAACCAATTCATCATCCACTGAGACAAAGGGCAAAACTGGAGCGAGGAACTGATGGCCAACATTAAAGGTCAAAGGTCAAAGGTTTAGAACAATTACCAAATTGTGGGAGAAGTCAAAGTGGACTAGTGAGTGTGTCTGCCATGTAGTACACAGTGACAGCAGAGGGTACGTTCATATAGGGCAGACTTGGCTCTACGGCGACATGTCTGATTCCAAATAACCAGAATGTCCATAAAGCAATTTTACTGCATGAGCAAAGTGAAACTGGCAAATACATGTACTTCTGCATACAGAGAGGGAACTCACTATGAGGGAAGACACAACCACACAGGGATACACACAGGGGTATTGCTGGGGATAGCATGCACCTGTCTGGCCATGACGGGTCAGGACAGGACCCTGCCAGGGTCGTCTGGCCAAAGGGCCTCAGTGGGCCACCTCTGCCCCTACTTCCCCTCAGGATCGAGGTGGGCTGGATGCGACTGCCATCGGCAAATAAAGCAAATTATGATATTCAACAAAAATGTAATCAAAAGAAATTAACAGATGCTGCTCTTGTCTGGGATATTGTATATAACTGTTTCAGGGTCCACAATAAAGTAACAACAAGAGTTGATATTTTTACTTCCTTGACATGTCATCTGCATATCTGACTAGATGCTAAATACACTGAGAGAGACATGTTTTTTTGTCTTTTTTTTTACAGCCACTCACGCTACGCTACGCTAAGCTAAGCTAAGCTACGAATCAAGAGGTGCAGCTTCTTAGTGAAGAAATGCTATGGTAGCGTTTCAATTGCGTCACTTTTAGTGAGATAACACATAATCATCTCCATGAACAGACAAAGGGAATTAATGCTTTTTTTTAATGGAAGTATATTTCTGAAGGTGTGTTTGATATGTATTTACGTAGAAAGAAATATGTATTCCACTGTTTTGGGGCAGCTAGCCATGCATATGCTAGACTACTGTCAGCCATTTTTAAATGTTAACTTTAACATATTTGATACTACATAAAACACAGCCCTTGTATATTTTTATTCTACCAGCAGACAACAGTATGTTGGACTCCCTCTGTCGTAACTAGATAGTGAACCAGTGATTTCAGACACATATGGCAACCCTCTAGTGACAGTTATCATCCACACACACACACACACCCTCCTGAGGACTACAAGCATTCAGGACAACCTTTTTGAAAAAGCAAGAGACTATCAAATAAACATGGAACATGGTGATCCATCCTGCCAGGAAGAAGACTGTGGTGATCGTGTCCAGAGATTAACCAGAGGTTGGTGAGGGAGTGGATGAATGATCTTACCTGTCCAATTCCAAGCTTTTTTTGCTGCCTCTCAGACAGTTTGGACTAGAGGAATTGTTGTTACATTGCCTGTTTTTGCACACAGTGACCACACAGAGAGAGTGAGGAAAGAAAATATGAGATGCAGAATGCTAAACGGTGAAAATGTATTGACTGAAATGTCGGATAGAGTTGGAATACAGCCAAGTATTGCACATCTCCAAAAAACGTTTTTGTCTCCACCAGCAACTTTGAAACCATAAGAGATGCACAGCAGAAAGCACAGGTGCAAAGGGATAACTGGGAGATTACACAGCCTCAGACTCAAACTATGAGCAAGGTCAACTTCAGTCCACAGGACGGGCAGATTCAGCATGTGGGGTAAGGAGGGAAGAGACCGGCAACACAGGTGAATTGTGTGTCCAGGGCAGGGACAGCAGCAGGGGCAGACCCCCCTGGTATCCTTTAGCCTCTGCTCTGGGAGCTGCACTTTCCACTAAGATCCTGGGACTTGGGGGAGGAGCAGGTGAAGGAGAAGGTGGAGCAGCAGATAACGTAGTTGGAACCTTTGTTTGAGCTACATAGCTTTTCATGTTGTTTTTTATAAGTATTTAAAAGATTTGGCCTCTTTTCTCAGGAAGAAAATGATCTACCTAGCTCCTGCCTGAAGGCTACTAGTAGTTCTTTTAGTAGTAGTATTTACAGACACATATCGACACATACAGACATTATAGACACAGGAAATGGAGACAAACATTAAAAATGACTATCATGGCAGACAAACTGATCTGGTGGCAGACCATTGGACCACAAATACATTTATCCTAATCAATGGATGATGGGTGGTGTGTGCGCATCTTTAATACCTGTCTTTGTCGTGAGAGTGAAAGTTGGTGTCTGGTCTCAGACAAGTGGTGCTGGCGCTCCTCACTCTGTCCAGTGATGGCTGCAGGTCACTGCTCCGCCACAACATGGCAGCAGAGAGAGGTAAAGAAGAGGAGACATACAAGGACAAAGGAAGAAGAGGTGTCAGGAGGAAGACATGTGAATACAATGGCAACAAAGGGAGAGTGTGGAGGGGGGGCAAAAAATGCAGATTAAGACGGATTTTAGTAAAGTAAATGGAGATAGAGAGAGAGAGAGATGGGAGAGACAAAAGGGAGAATAAGAAAGGCCATCAGATGGTGCAGAACATATAATAGCACTGATGCTTTATCTTCATTTATCATAGCCAGCCATTCCTTCAGGCCAAACAACGTGAGACCGCTCAGATGTAAGGTTGGTGAGTTGCCATGGAAACCAGGTCTAAGTGGAAGAGTGAACTGCTTCTGAGTGTGTCTGTGGGAGTGAATGAGTGAGGAGTGTACACTTAACTCCCCAATGCATGCGCTTACAGCTGGTGCCTGTCATGTCACGATGCGCTGTGACAGTTACTTTCAACAGATGGTTGGCTCAGTACCATCGCATGACATTGCACAATGTTTCAGACCAAGGGCCTCACATGGGTGGTGACAAGGGCTTAGGATTTTAGTGTTTGTTTAATGCGCTGCATTTGCCAGTGCAGGCTTAAGCCTCTGCAAGCACTGGTGCTCAGAGAATAAAGGAGTAAAGAAAACACTGGGAGGTTGGAGCATGTGTGTGAAGTGGGCGTGTTCTTACCTAACCGTGACCTCATCAGTGAATCTGAGCACACGATGTGTGAGGATGCTACGAGGCATTGTGTTGCCCCCATTTTGCCTGTGGGGCGACTTGCTCTTAAGGCATGCGGGGAGGGTGGAGCTGTGCATCAAAGCCCCGCCCACAACAGGCGCGAAAGCCAACATGCAAAGGCAAAGAAAAAAAAAGTGACATGCGAATAAAAATCAAAGAAATTAGTCGAAACAAAGTGGGCTGGCGGGGCAGAGAGGTTTCAAGCAACATTCACAATATGTTCTCCTTAGCTCCCTGTGTAGATATAGTGCGGTAAAATAATGCACAATATATCGCCACAGATTAAATCCCTAAATGTGCTCATGTATCCATCCTGTGCCTTTGAATGAGGAGTAGATTACATAACAAAAGTATAGCGAGAGCTCCTCTTGCCCCGCCCCAACCCCCCCCTCAAGGATTGACCACACACACATATAGGGGGAGCTTAGACGTAATGCTGATTATATAACACAATCTAAAGAACTAAAGCCGCCAAGCCAGCACGTGGAGAGGAAAAATCAGTAACATCAATAAAATGTATAGGAGCACTTTGGACTGTATTGGATCAGACGAGATGAAAATATTCACGCAGGTCAGTTGTCTGGTTGTCATAGCATCACAGTAGTGCAATAACTATGATTGTATGTTTTTTTTTTATGTAGCGACAGAGGGCAGATAAAATGAGTCTACTATATATTCAGATTCTCAATCAATCAACATCACATTCCATAAAGAGACAAGGTTGTGCACCACGTTTTAAACATTGGTACTGATCATCCATCATCATTTCCCCTTCAGTCAAGGTTTAGCAAAATTAAATAAATACAGGACTTGTTTAAGGTAGACTGAAAAAGAAAATTTCCAAAAGCCCAAGATTAGATTGAGTGTTTACAATGAAGGTAACGTCCCAAACCTAATGAAAAGACCAGCCTTTTCATTAGGTTGGACAGTTAACAGTTAAATCACAGGCAACAAGACATGCTCGTTCCAGTCCAGTAAGTCCTACGATTTCATCCAGCAAGATACCGTGACCTGGATGACTGGCAACCTTCACAGACGTCTATCAAGAAATGATGATGTAAATAAAAGTACAACGGTGCCCTGCCGGTCAATGGATGACAAAAAGTAAAAGCACAGGTGTTAAAAGACACAGAGGGAAGAAGCAACACAGCGTTTAGTTAGATAAAGCAACACCATGACACAGCAACTTGGCACACACTCCAGCGACAGCAAGCACAAGCACCACAGTGGTCTGGGAGACATATGGACATTTCTTGCATAAAGTGCTGCAACAAAATAGCCCATTGAGTTCACAATTCAGTGTGGGAAAGCTGGACAGGAGAATCAAAAGGCCCTTTACGCTGAGTGCTTACCTGTAAATGTCTTTATGGATACCATTTACTAACAGGGGCATTTTGGGGGGGAGTGTGTTGCTGTATCTACCTACGGCCCTGGTTGTATGAGCGGAGACCATGCACACAAAGCAAGACAAAAACAAAAAGCATACGACTGCTGTGAGTGACCACATCAAGAGCACAAAAATAAAAGAAATTAATCAAAAGAGCTTTGCCGTCGTTGAGGTCAGCTGGTCTAGCTGGTCTCTAATCCCCTCACGCAGTGATCGGTGTGTGTGTGTGTGTATGTGTGTGTGTGTTGATGCCTTTGAGTGTTACATGACTTCGTGAAAATGTGTATGGACTTGAAGCTGAAAGCGACATTGAATTTTGTGGCCATGCAATTGTAGTATGTGTGTTTCGGATTGAGAATATCAGCATTAAGAGTGTTAAAGGTCGTAGTTAGGACATTGTGAGGATGGAAATGATTGTACAATGGTATAGAGCATTAAAATAAAGCTGGATGGTGGTTGTGGTCTTTTTTTCTTTTTCTTTTCTTTTTACCTGTTTGTGTGCAGGCATTCGGCACTCCCGCCCCGGATAGACCTGTGCATCTCCAGGGCCTCACTGTCATTGCCATGACAATGGGTGAACAAATGAAAAACAACCCCAGAAAACACAACAGAAGAAGATGGCGACTCAGGCAGGCATGTGGAGTTATGAATGAGAGAAACCAGGAAATCATAATTCTGCTTTATCTGTTCAGTCTGCATTCAACAGTTCACAATGAAATAACAAACGTGGCATGTTGCAGTCACCTGTCTAACACTGTTAGTAGTATTAGTAATAATTTCTCTGGTAAAAATCACATACACACACACATATCAACCAAAACATGTGACCCCTATAGACTAAATATGCTGCAAGAGGCACTGTGATACAACTACAACAGTCTCCTGACTCTCCTGATTTTCCACTATACAGTTCCAGCTCAACGGGCCATTTTTCCATCAGAATTCGATTCCTCCTCGATGTGAGTGCTGACATCACAGTCGGCTGCGAGATGTAGCTGGACACTATCGCAGAGATAAAACTCATTTGACGTCCGTGCTGCTGGTCACTGGGTACATTCTCACCGACACCAAACACACACGTCTGGACCACAGTGTGTGTTTGGAGCACGTCAGCCATGTTGAATTAGCACAAGATGAGGAATAAATCGCTATTGCTGGAAATGATTTTTGTGTCCACGGTAGCGCCGAAAGCCGGTATTCTGTAGATGTCACATTTTAGCATCGGCTCTGCTCACTTGGAACCTCAGGAGAGGAAGAACCAAAAAGAGCAGCAGGTACCAGGTACTATCCCTAATGGAACCGTGCAGTGGAAAAGGGGCATATGATCAAGTGAATTTAAACACACACTAATCCACGTCTGTCCAAGACCAACAAAGCGTTTTACCTGTCCTCGGAATACTCGTAGTCTGAGTCACCGGAGCGTTGGCGCTCCAAATGGGAGTCGTGGTACTGGGACGGGGAGTGGGAGTGGTGGCGATTCTGGTGGATCTCATCAAGACTCCTGATGAAAAATCAAAAGATTTGTAGTCAACACATCAGTTTGTGTCACCTGCTACAGTGACAGTAAAGGCTATTCTGATTCTGATTCCAACTCATTTGAGCTGAAACATTTCAAATCTACTCCACTCATTTCAACTGCAGCAGCCAAAGCACCACGGTAAAAAGAATTATTAGTGAAACTAAAGAGAGAATTTAACAAAACTAAACTAAACATATGTACAGAAAGGAAGGAAGGAAAGGTTAAATGTACAGAAAAAAGTGTGTGGAGGCTGTGGTCTAGTCCCAGTTCATATAGTGTAAGAAAAAAATTAGAATAAATTATTATAAGAAGAACGAAACAAAGACAAATGTGCAAGGAGCTGCTGCAACAGGCTGCTGCTCTCACTGCGCCATCTCGGAAAATTGCCGATTTTTCAGTTCTATCTTCATGTCAGCTGACAGAAATCACACCAAACGGAAAGTTTCCTATGTTTGAATTCAATTTATCGGTAACTCTGGAAAAAATCTGCAGTTTTCCTCAGTTTAGGGACAACAAATTCAGGATTTCAACTAAAACTGCTTTCTGGAAAGGTTGTTTTAGGACATCGGACATCGTGACATACACCTCGCTGATGTGCTTATAAATTATAATTACACACAGTCCTGCAATATATGTTTATATGTTTATGAAGTACATTATAGGTTGGTTGGCAGGTGATACTGACCTTTGCATGGGCACATGTGCAGGTCGTGACCTCGCCCGGCAGGAGTCCTCTCTATGAGGAGACACAGAGCGCGAGCGAAGCTGGATGGCGCGCTGCTGCTCAGGCACGGCCAGCGTACTGCCCCGCTCCCTCTCTCTGGAGTTACGCTCTCCACCTACACGCCACACACACACACACACACACACACCGACAAAATAGCCACGTACACACATGCACATCCATATAAGCAAGATTCATGGATTCACACACACACACACACACATTGCACAGACATTAGTTGTGCTGTCTTTGATGCACATTCTCTTCCAGACTGTAGAACATCACAGCAGGATGTTTTACAGGAAAATGGCAGCGAGCAGCCAGGTCACATGAGGAGGTCGAGGTGCTGACTGTTTCCGCAGTGTCTGTCAAACCTGAGGTAGGTGAGGCAAAGTTTGAATCCTTAAGGCCTTTTAAGGACTTTTACTGTGAAATTATAAGTACTGTTGCAGAAATATTCATTAAACGTGTATGTGTGACAATCACAGCAGTCAGTTTAAAACTTTACCTGTATATTAACGTTTAATTTCATGTTACAAGCTTTAAAGGTTTGTCCTTGTCCAAGTTTAGCTAGCCACCTAATGCAATCAAAATGGATGTCCAACAGTAAAGCTCTCATTCAATCCGTCAATCTGAAGTGACTCATCAACTGTGATGAGCAGTAAACATCTCAAACATCATTGATTACCGTCAATTGTGTCTGAAAGGATCCAGTTCTTTGATAAAAGGTCAAAGCCGGTTTACAACTTCCCATGCTGGAGACTTTTACAGCTCTTTACATTTACTTCATATTTATTTATACACTCTTTACTATATCCAAAGAATGTGCGTTTTGAGTTTGTTAGATCACAATCCAAAGTGAAGTGATATTTTAAACAGGTCCACATTTGATAGTAATTGAAGTCACGGCAGAAACAGTCAAACAAGTAAGTGGTTGTAGTGACTCTACTTGCCAAGATTCTAGCTTCTACTGTATTTGTGCAGTGTCCTGTCGAGGACACTAGTTCCCAACACATGCAGGAAAATGGCACAAGACTCGGTGGAATGGCAGTGAACTACTGTAGCTCTACAGTCTTACATGCACTCAGTGCTGCAAGTGTTTCTACGGCCAGCAGAGGAGGAGAGGTGCCCCCCCGCAGCCTCAGGGTCCAACAGTCAACTGCTGAAATGCACCAGTATCACAGTGGTAGTTTTCAATCTAAATCTGCAAATGTCTTTGGAGTGATTGCCTTTTGCTCGTTCTGCAAAGGGAAACTCACGTTTGAGGCGAAACCAATGAATGGGAGAATGCAAGAGGATGCTCTTTCAGCCAGTGCTGGACGCCTACAGGCTACTATGAGGCGATGCTACGTAACCGCGCCATGCCCCCCACCCACCTTTAGTCACTACCATCAAACCATCATCAAACTCTGTATCAATGATCCGATGGGACCCTGCACGCACACACACACACACACACACACACAGGTTGAGGGCTTTGTGGATTCACGATTGAGGGACAGAAACTGTAAATCTCAGCAAAGGAAAACAGGTAAACTTCACAAACACACAGTATATTGCCACTTTTCCACTATACAGTTCCAGCTCTACTCAACTTGACTCGACTGGGCTTGGTACATATTGTTTTCCATTACCTTTCAGTACCTCCTTGACGTGAGTGGGGTTGTCATGGCAATTTCACTCAGCCGGTGTCCTGACGACCCCACTCACGTCAAGGAGAAAACAACTCAGTTAAGTCAAGACGTTTTATATGCGATGCAAACACATGTGAAAGAGAGACAAAGCAGGATATGGTCGCAAAGACAAAAGACGACTTTTTTTTTTTTTTGTGCACATCAGCAATGTTAAATCAGCACGAAACAAGTAAAGAACGATCACTGTATCGCTATCACCGGTAAAAATGCCAATAAATTCTTGTATTGACAGTAGCGCTTGGGGCGTCTCTCTCTCTCTCTCTCTCCCTCTCTCTCAGCTCACTCCGAACCATGCCATAGCAGGTACCAAAAAGAGCAGCAGGTACCAGGTAAAATCCACCGATGGCAACGCAAGAAAAAGCAGAGTCGAGTCGTATAGTTGAAAAGGGGCGCATGTACATACAATACTTCCATATGTACAGACATACTTTGTAGTTTCTTGCTGGGGCTGTCTGCATGGATGTGTCTGCGTGGGAGGTACGGAGAGGGCTGTGGCAGAGGTATAGAGGACACATCGTGTGTCTGGAGTTTGTACCAGTGAGGGATGTCGTCCAGTAAGGCAGTCTCCAGCTCTATCAGGATCTGAGAAGAAGACCATGTGTTACACTGCAGCATCCACAGCCGTATCTACAGTTAAAGTACAATGTTTCTACTACCTCTCCCATGAATTCGCTCTCCTCCTCTTGGACCCTGGGCTGGTCCCACACGGTGATCTCTAGCATGCGTTCTCGAAAGTCCCTCCGGTGAACATGGGAGTATAAGAAGGTCTGGTTCCACTTGGGCTCAGCGCTCTTCTTCACTGTTTTAGTCCGTCGTTTACTCTTATCGCTAGAGCAGATGCACATACACTTTAAGTTATGACGGAATTCATCTTAACTGCAGTATTTCTTCAGTTAATACGGCTGGTACAAGGCCACACATGCTGCGGCGCTTGTGACAGCTATCGACTTCACCTTCTGTCAGGTAAAAAATACATCTTGACATAGGGGTTCCGAGGTCGTCCATCTGGTCGGGGTGGCAGGTCTATGGCTTGAAGGACGTTGACGATCAACTGATGACCTACTTTATCATACCACAGCTTCACCTGAAAGACATTTTAAAGGCAGTTCATCGCCATCTGTTCATTCTTTCATAACTACAATTATATCCGTTCTTAAAATATCTGCCATGACAATGTCATCTGAATACTAACGTGTCAATGAAACAACTGAAAATGTATGTACGTATGTTCACACCAGTGCTTACGATTTAACTAAGCAAGTTGCAACGAACATAAAAACGTCATCACTATTCTCATACAAATATCCTTTTGTTTTTCATGTATATGTCTCCTGTATCTACTGTTTATTGCATGCAGACTTTGATTTTGTTATCCACGTATATACTGCATGCTTGAAGTCAAATCCCACTGTGTCTTTTCTGTCCCAGGTACTCACGGAGAGCTGACCAGGCAGTACAAGAGGATGGTCTCGGAGGGTTCCTGGACTTGTAGGGGACATCACCGATATAGAGGGACGGTCCATTTTCTGTGACTCAAAGGAACTGGAGCCCGCTGACGGATGGCGAGCACACCGGTCAGTACAAAGCATAAAAGGAAGTACACTGGATATTTGAATGGTACATTAACGTGTCTGTTGCTATGACACACAGTATATAACCAGCAGCACTTACTAGATTCTAGAGGAGGGTGAGATGACTCTGGGATTCTTGGGATGTCTCTGTGGCAAGAAACAAACAACAAAAATACACTGAATTTATTCAGTTTGACTGCATTTACATCAAATTATGTGTAAGATGAGGAGGACTGCACTGAACATTCATTTGTTCAAATGAATGAGGACCAGATTTATGTTGAGTTCATGGTTTAAATTACAGCAGAGCCCGGGGGGACTTGGCTCGCTTGTAATAACAGGGTGCCCTGAAGTCTGTCTTAACATTCAGGGGGAGCAATGGAACACCGTTCATTTTAGTGTTGCAGCACGTACCTGAAATACTAAAAGTGAAATATGTTTTCAGTGTGTGCTTATATGTCTTGGCCAATCATGTGTGGCTTTGCTGTTGTGAGCTCAGGTCACCTCTTAAACATCTCATTATTATTTAAATGGTAAATTGTCGTCAGATTTTATTTGGTACTTAACACCCAAGCTGCCTTGCTTGGTTTGAAATCGAACAACAAAAGAAATCAGTATGTGAAGTATAGTTGTGGAGGACAGTTCAAAGGCGACGTCCTTCAGTGTTGACAACATTTCCCTGGAGTTAATTAATAGCTGAAGGATGCCTTGTAGAAGATGAAAAAATGTGTAGTGCAGTAGATTTTTGCTGACGCTCAATTCAGTGTGGGTGTATACGTGTTATATTTTGTGTATACACGACTGGTAAATACTGCTCCCCCTGTGTGGTTCTAACCCTGGTAAATCAATCTGGTATGAGAAGACCAAGCAGTCAATCTACATATCAAACATGATGAATAGTTGCGGAGAAGTTTTTGGAAAAAAAAGGGTTTTTTTCTTTCTCTCGTAAGGATGTTGGGGAGGACATGTGGGGAGGGGGTTCTATAATAACATTGCCACTACTTACTGATATGCTCTATACACTTTTCTCAAGAAGTGTTTGGACATAATTCGGTGAATAGAGCTTTTAGATAAAGGAAGGAGACATATCAAATGTATCTGTCAGAAGAAAGTCAAAGTAGTCACCTTCTTGATATATAAACAATAGAATTAGAGTCAATCTTACCCGATAGGTCTTGAAACAACTATTTCCACTTGAGGCTCCGCCTTGGATTCAAGAATAATGTTGTATACTTCTTTCTTTGTTGCTCCAGGTAATGACTTCCCGTTCCACTGCAGCACCTCGTCACCTGCAACCGACATGGCAGTCATAACCGTGATTCCGATTTAGACCCATTTGTCATTCAGTGCCCATTTCCGAAGACCTCTCCTCTCCTCCAAGCTCACAAGCACCAGTAGAAGACATTCAACCACCTCAGAACAGGAAGGAGGCGATCAGCTGTGGTCAGATGGGGTCGACAAGATGGGCCCAACCAGTGGTGGAGAAGCAGACCACACCATGCCCCCTTCCACCCATGTAGCTTATATGACCTCTCAGAGTTAAATAATATTGCAAAGGACCGTGTAAAGAAATGAGGAAAATGTCATGTAACCAACATGGTTCAAAGACTCGAGAAGAAGAAGAATTACATCTGCTTACTTGTAAAAATATATTCAGCTACCATGGGCGTACTATGGGCGTCAGTCAGATGTAGTGGGTACAGAGACACATGTGAAATTTGAACTAAATCTTCAACGAGAACTTAACATGAACCAACCGATCCAGCCAGCGAGTAGGCAGCAGAATATGAAGATGAAGACGTACAGGAAAACAAACAAGACAAGGCCAAACAGCCGACGTTGCCAAAGTGCAGTTCAGTTCAGTCTGCACACACGTATGAGGGCTACACAAGCATGTGTGTATATTGTACAAACCAATATGATGCACCGTGTTATTTGTAAATCTGCTTGATGTCACTATAGGTGCAACATGCACGCTGACATCAGTAAAAATAAAAACAAATGTCAAACTGACTGTCGCTCCCTGAGCTGATTCAGCCTTATCTCTCCATGCACTACAACAACTTCCAAAGCTGTTCAATTTCGCTGTAAATACATATTGTTTGTAAGTCAGCACTATGAATAATGAACGGGCAGAGACCTGTTCAGTTTGTATTTCCCTCAGAGAGTGCAAACTATGTAGCTTGGCATGATGATTAAGAGTGTAAAAGTGGATGCGGCAGCTGGCCAGTCCTGCCTGCTGACATTAGCGTCAATTCTCTGTAGATGTGATTCAAATACATGTGACAAAGAGAATGGCGGCGGTGATATCAGTTTGAGTTTTGATGGTCTGGGTGACATCCTTCAACACATCCTAACCTCATGAAGAATACATTATAACGCGTGTGGGGGCTGCCGATGTTATCTATTAATGTTCCTGCATTGAAAAAGTAAGTGTGAAAAACATCAGCGCTTGAGTGGCGAGCTATAGAAACTACTGTGATGGGTGTGATCCTTCTGATCAGAGGTGATGGCTCTAAGGCTAACAGGGAAGCTCTGCTCCCTCTAAAATGTCATAAAATAAACGGTCAGATGTGTACTGTTGTATACAAATGTCATTTACTAAAAGGGTATTTGGAACACGTTCGTCAATGACAAGTTCCTTCAAAATCAACTGTTTATCGTGACGTTCTTCTCCTACATTTAAATGTTAATGTATAATGTATACTTAAAAGTTCTTCTATTTCACAACTCAGACTTTTTTCACCGTCGCGAAGCGCCAAGCTCATTGGATACATGCGGAAAATACGTTAGTTCCAGGTTGTGGGGGCGGTGGACGATTCACCACCCTGGGCTGCTGTATTTCACCTTAAATGTATCATACACTATGAATAAAATATTTCCCTGTTTCAGTTCAGCATTCAATTCAATGCAGCATTTTCTACAATAGGAAAAGAGGGTTGGATTATAAAACTTTTATGATACAGAGCCATGAGCTTCCCCTGTTTGAAAGACCAGCACCAATCTATGTCTACAATACTATTGTCATCCAAATATCAACACATGTTCAAAGTTGGCTGACAGCAGCTGTTCTATGAAACATTCTAGTGTACTGGCTCCCACCTGCTCGCAGGTGACCAACCACATCCGCCAGACTGCCTTTCTTGACTTTGGTGATGAAAGCCCCCAGTCTGCCCATCTCAGTCATCTTACCACCAACCACCTGGAAGCACAGGACAGGACACGTTGTTGCAGATGCTGCCATGACAGTTGCCGACACATTCAAACGTGTGTGCAGTGATGACACAGTTTCCTGTTTAAAAACATCTGAACATGCTCTATTGTTGGAAATTCTTTCAGATTCTTCACCAATTTCTCTTGTCAAGTGTGACGGATCCCCTGCTTACTTTCAGTCCAAGGAGGGAGCCAGCTTCGCGGGGCATGGCAGACCTCTTGCTTAGCGTAATGCGTCCAATCAGGTGATCGCCCTCTTTTGATGGTTGCCACGTCACTGGATGCTGCAGGGACAAAATATAATGAGGACAGGGGGACAAGAACAGTTATGTTGAAGACTGGAAGTTACAGTGAAAAAGAGAATGAGACAGGCACATGGACTTTGACCGTACTTATTTCTCTCTTATTTGAATCAGCTGAGCAGATAACTATTCAAATAAATGCCCTCATCACAACCATTGTTTGACATTTTATTTGTATGAGCCTGTACGTGAGGCGTTCGTGTGCAGTAGGTGTATGACAGTTAATTGATAAGAACACATTTATCAGACAGAGATATGAATCAGTCATGTTCTGTTGAAACTTACGTGCCAGACAGCAGGATCTAGAGGATGGCAGTCCCAGTCTCCTGGGGGGGGGCAGAGAGAATGAGTTCAGAGCAACTAATATATTCAGAAATTTGTGCAAAAAAAACAATAGCAAAACATTGACATATTCTTACTTTACAATACTGCATATGAACAATATGTACCAAACGAAATAAAAGAAAAATAGGACACAATTTGGTGTGAGAACTTTTTTTTTCACTGGATCGCCTGTATATGGTTCCTAAGATTTGTCTTTACAAGCTTGAATAGTAAAGAGTTCCAGTGGATGAGTGTGGCTCAAAAAAACATTAGCGGATTTATCTGCATCTGTAATTTGCTGTGGTGCACTATTGACTTACTTGAGATCATGCCAGTATTTGCACTTTTGTAAAGTTGACTGTTGTGCACTGTATGCGTATTGTATGTGTCTAGAGTATGTATATAATATTTTGATTGTATTTTTTGTTCATAGAATGTTTTAGATTTCACACTGATGTCATCAGTTCAAATTATTACAGTATGGGTGCATCGTGATAAAGAATACAAGATACATACAGCTGCCTTCACCACCGGTCATTCATCCGATGAAGATGTCCTTAACATTACTATTTTGCTCTATAGTCCATGCAAAGGAAAGGCAGATACGCTTTAGAAATGCAATAACTTAAAACAAGGAATAATATTCAATCTATAATGACGTACGGGACAGTTCTTTGTGATGCATGAAGACGATTAAGCTCCTAACTTCCTGGAGAACATCCTTTTAAAATGTCATGACCTTTTTCATCTTGCGTGCTAAATTGTAAGAAAAAATAAGGCAAAAACCAAAAGCCAAGGCCTTTAAGAATCTTTTAATGTGCCAGAGACATGGGGGGGCTGTCACTGTCTCCTAGCTCTCATTAACTCTGACAGCTGGTCAGCTGGTGTGGAGGAAGGAGCTGGATTAGAGGAGGTTGAAAATAAAATTCAGCAGGAGCTAAACGGTAAATGACGTCTCTGTCAGACAGATCAGCTAAGAGCATGAGGTGATGGAGATGTGAAAAAGTCGGCGTCGACGTGAATGTAGTGCTTCTAATCTAAGAGTCCCCTGAGAATACTTGAGAGGATAAATGCTGACTTCACACTTTGCGCTGCTGAATAGGCCTTTTTTGGTTTTGGAGGATGAGCATGGCAGGCAGATTATAGAATGTGGGCTCTTCCTTGAACTGGCACTACATCAAAGCATTACCTTTGTCAAGGAATTAAAATGGTATTGTTTAAGATCGCGAGAGAGACAGACAGAATATGTGTGTGTGTGTGTGTGTGGTCTCAGAAACTCAGACATATCATAAATTCTAAAATGTAGAAATCCCTCCACCAATCAGTTCTGTTGTCCATTGAATTCTTTTGAAGTGTGAAATACATAAACAACAAACATAAATAAATAAATGCATTTTCATGTTCATGTTTGTGTTTATTGATCAGATGCCTCATGTCATGCATTGCGGTATATTTTGTCAGTGATGACGCTCATTTTATATAAAGTAGCATTAACTGCTAATGCCAGCATGACAGATGTGATTGTATACATGTCAAATGTGTTTTCAGGTCTATAATATGAACTCTCATGTAGTGGGATGTGGCTACTGCTTCGGTGAATAACAAAGAATTTGTCCTCCGTTCATTAGAGACACCTACGGCTGTGTGATAGTATTGTTGTTTAAAAGAAAATTTTACAGGTCAAACAAACAATCCTGGCTAAAGAAGATGTCCCCTCTTCCATTTCCTCTGCTATCCACCACTATGACCTCGCTGATCTTCTTCATCTGTTCCTGCTGCCATTTTAACGAGTCGAAGCTGCTGTGTCATTAAGGCCCGAGTGTGATGTGATGTATCTAGCAAAATATGGAAACCACAGCGTAAGCACTGCTTTACAATAATCCCGAGGAGGATACTTTATCTATAATCATGTTCATGCATGAAAACTACAATATGTTCCTCTCAAATGCATGAGATCTGTTTTACAATGCATGTTTTCAAAAATCAAAGCTCATAATCCAAACTGCAATCATACGTAATCTCCACTTTATACTGCATTGAGTTATTTTATTCACAATTCCGTTTATCTTCTGTATGTTCTGTATGTGGTCAGTAACGGCCCCACTGCCAAGATGTCATCTAAAAAGTTGTCAAAAAGTGACCATGCTTTTGTTTTGAAAGACAAATCTCATCAAAAATGTCAACTGATTCTTGCAATTACAGTTATTTCTGCTATAACGTGAAGAGGAATCAGACTCTGTGTTAATCTGCAGATAAATGTAAGAACAAGAATCCTCGTGTCACTGATGGGAGTGGGAAAATAATACCCAGGCTGAAGGCCTCGCTAGTTAAGAACTGTTTAAAACGGCTAATAATCCCAGTCCACGCATCTTCCCATTCCTAGTCCCTGAGTAACAATAATCTGTATTTTTCCTCCTCCAGAACCTCAGGACCGGACAAGCAACAGCTCTGAGTTAAAAAACACAAAGGAAGCCAGAAGCCAGAAGAAACAATGCAGAATGCAACAAACAACCAGGTTTGATTTTAGCTGGGTGAGCTGGCTGTTTGTGAATCATTACATAGCAAGAGAGCCACTGACCTAATTCCACAAATCTGCTGGCCTAAATCACAGGGACTTTCCAAATAAATGAGATCTGTCCTGAGAGCAGCAGTGTGCGTCCACAGTACAGAGGTGTAGATGACACAAATGGGAAAATAATATGGTGTTTGCCTCATCCTAACAATGACTGAACTTTTTTTTCAATACAAAGTTAGATAGTACATTTGCATTAGTATAATCCTACCAGGAAGAACATGTCTTGTTTTGCTAGCGATTTCTTGCCCATTACTGTGTTCCAATAAAAGCTATTTCATGACAGGATTAGGACGATATTGCCATTATATGTGGAAAGCAAAAAAAGTCACTTAATTACACTTTATTATTATTGATTTTATTTCAGTTTGCTGTTTTGCAGTTTTTAGAAACTTTCTGTCTCTTTGGGATCAAGCTTCAGGTTGCCTTACAATTAGCCATCAACAGTGTTATTGTTGTGACTCTAATCCTGCCCACACTACAGTAAGTGATACAGATAATAATCTGAACATGCGCTTCACAATGACGAGAATATAACCTCTGCAGAGATCCCTTGTGATTCAGCAAAAAAGAAAGAGGGTAACTTGTGGAAGTTCAGCATGAGCATGTGAGCTACGTAAAAGCTGATGCAGACGGTCATAAAGTTTTACATCTCCGTAATACTCATCAAATCAAAGTGCGAGTATTATGGAGGGAAATCTAATATAACTAAATGGATGACAGCATATATCAGTTAAATTTGGACAGATTCAACTTCAAACGACTGGCCTGAGCACATCCATCCAACTGACCTTTCTCACTGACGCTTTCCATGTCCACGTCCTCACAGCTGGTGTATTCAGGCGTGGAGCCGCCCTCCTCCTCTGAGCTGCTGATGGACATCTGCCTCTTGTTGACTCCGTGCTTGCTCTTGTATGACCGTTGAGGGGGCGGCCGCAAAGATTCCGACTGGTCCGAGCTTTGGGAGTCCTTTCTCGCCAGGTTATTTCCACCTTTGTCCCTTGGCGTCCGTGTTGTGCCTTGCTCTGGGCGGCCCTTGTTAGGACCCCAATCAGGAGGTGGCTGAGGCCCTGATCTCACACCACCTACAGCAGGCGGGAGCTCCCCTCCAACCCCCACGGTCCTATCAACAGAGTAAGCGCGGTAGTTCTCCAAATTGGCTTTGCGGTCTCCCTCCCCAGCACCACCCCTCCTGGTCAGACGGTTTTCAGGCACTTCCCCTGCATTGTCTCCTCCCCCACCATCACCAGGCCCTAGTCCAACCTCGTTGATTGCCAGATCACTGTGTCGTAGCTCATGACGGACCTTGGACACTTTCGCATGCATGCGCATCTCCTGCTCCTCTTTCTGGGGTTTTACTGGGTATCGAGCAAGATTAGGGTCACTTCGATAACGATTCTGGAACTCCTCCTCACGGCGTTGGCGCTCCCGCTGTTCCTCATCCTCTGGCCGCCTGCGGTGTGCTTCTGAGCGACCCAAACTCCGATCATCATAGTCCTGAGAGTGGATCTTCTCCAGCCTCCGACCATCTCCTGACTGTCTCTCTCCTTGGTCTCCATGGCCCACTCGCTCATCTAGGGATGATTGAGATGGCAACTTTCCGGCAGGCCTCCGGCCAGAACCACGTCCCATGCCTCCCTTACCATTTTGTTCATGGAGGGAAACTGGCCTTTTCCTGCATAAGAAAGATATCCATTATACCATGACACCATATAGATTTATAGACATAGATACTGTACATGTGTATCGTCACCTCTGGCAAGGATGAAGGATTATGTAGCATTAGATAAAAAGTAGGCCAGATTTTCACCAAACTTGGTGAAAGGATGTTACGTGGGTCAATGAAAAAACAATCAACTTGTTGTGGTGTTTACCAAATGAAACAACACAGATTGAATCTATGACCGCTCGAGACATAAACCTGGGACTTTCAGGTAAATTTCCCCACTGTGGGACTATGAAGACTCATTATGTCTTTCTGCAGCTTCTTCATTGGCTAAGCTGGAAGCAACGCAGCACTAGTTGTACTTTAACCATAGGGTTAAAACTCATATACCAAAATGCAAGACACTATTGCCTTAAAACTTGCAGAAATGGAGAAAATATATCTATCATGTTTATTCCACTGATTCTCATGATGAGGAAAAGATATCAGTTAGACATAAACTTCCTTGAATGAACAGTCTAGCTTACTTTTCTTTAGGTGGTTCACTTTGGGAGCGAGAGCCAGGCATTGTGTCACCACCCCTGGCGGCAGTAGGCTGTGTTCCGTATGGTAGCGCAGTATTGCTGTTGATGTTTGAAGGTGGCGCTTGGGACTTGGAGCGGAGTAGCTTCCTGTCCCGCTGGTCCTCACCCCCCGTGGCTGGGTCGTTCAAGGAGGTGCCAAGGCTCCCGGGCCGCACCCCTGATCCCGAAAACCATTCTCCTGATTTGGTGAGAATCTCTTGCTGCTTACGGCACAGGTTGCACACCCACATTACCTGCAGGGGTTAATAGGACAAGAGAGCAAGAAAATGTCAGTGACTTTCAGGAAGAGCATTAGATATATAGTTACACATACTTTTTCACACCTACATCTGCAGTATTTTCAATATTTACCACAGAAATTAATGCTAAGTTACATTTTTTGGGTAAATCTCTACAGTAGATTTTAATATTCTGCAAGGTGGAGTCAACATGATGCATACATGTTTTGTAATTTCTTTCAGTTGTACGGTTGCATGTACACCACCACCATGTACACCAAATGCTGTGAGCAATATCATAATATCACTCAAATTTTTATAAATTCTTTAATATGATTTATTGAGTGTTACAGGATACGTGATTCATACGTATTTATGTGCACTAGTAAGCGCACACAAAAATGGTACTCTGTGATTCAGCCTTTATATGATTCACCATCAAAGAGGATGACAGCCACACAAGTACAGTAGCAATAAATAGGTTTGCATTTTTCTCAAATCCATCAGACCCATATACAACATCAATACTCACATGTAGCCATGGCTACCGAACAGCACATCACTTCAACGGCACAAAAACAGGATTTATCCCCCTCCGTATTTATAATCCCATCGGTTTATTTTTCAAAGAATAAATCCAAAGCATAGAGAAAACAGGCATCTCGTGTATTCCGATGCAGAGCTGTTGCATATGTTAAAAACAAAACGCCTAGAAACCACAAAATGTCCCTCTGATGGTCATCTGCATGGACTTGCAGTGGTCAGTCCAGCAGTTAGCAGTTAGCCTTCCGGACACCAAAGCACATTCATCGTGGCCTGATTGAATCCTGGTTGGCGCATGTCCAGACTAATCTCAAGTAGATCAGCAGCCCACACGGCCCACAGCTGTCGGCAGGAGCCCAGCCACACACTCCTCTCGCTTCCTCTCTGTCTTTCTCCACCTCTTTACCTCATCCGAGGGACCACAGATTATCAGTGGCCAGTAATCCCTTCAGCTATTATTCAACTCATCATCAGCTGGCCACACCAACTCCTAATTACTAATTTCTTCTTCTTGCCCTCACACACAGCTCAGCACCCCAATGACCCCAACTTCCTGTCCTGTATATAAGAAATCGATGTCTAAAATGTGCAAGAATACTTGTATAGATGTTACCACAACACAAGAGGCACTTACATTACATAGATAGACGCCATCAAACAACCTTGTAAGATGTAATTTGGCTCTGTCATGTTTTAGTCATATTCTCCAGGGTTAATATCGGCTCTCTCTTTTATCGTGATACAAGTGAAACTGACCTCGCATGTTGCTTTACTGGAGTCTTTTATCACCCACCCTTTTTGTTGCATTTTCACTCAGACCAAACTAAGCCATCGTAGTTTTTAAGGTCACCCGATAATATTTACATGTCCACAACTTCCCTGACAGTTGCGTTGTAGCCTTAGACACAGCCGAACACCTCAGCACGTCCTCCAAGTAGGAACACAGTTCAAATCAGTATGCAGGAGCCTATAGGTTGCTTGTGAATAGGAATAGAGGCTGTAATCCACAGGCTTAATCTTTCAATGGGAGGAGATAAAATTGAAAAACTCACATCTGCGTGTTCTCACACCAAAAGAGGCATTAAAAACAAGTCTCATTTTTTTAATGGCACGCTTCCATGTTTATTGTGTGCTACACTTCACAATAAAGAAGTTATAGGACACATGCACACATACACACACACACACACACACACATCAAATATAATCCTTTAGTAGAATGATCCCTCAGTCCTGTTTATTTCTGAATACTGTAGGAGATTGTAGGAAGAATGAAATGTGTGTGAACTGAATGTGTGTTCATGTGATGATGCACAATCACAGCCTAAGCACCAGCGGCCAATCAGCTGCCTCTGTCCAGAGGCAGCCCACTCTGGTGTCACCTCGAGTTCATCTTCCTGCCTCACTACATGCTTTGGACCACGATGTGCTGAGGGAATATTTCTTTGTGTGCACTAATATGTGTGTGTGTGTGTGTGTATGCATGATTGTATGTGTCTGTGAAACCTTCTTGTGCAGCGCATGGCGTGGGCGGCTGCCTGTGGGTGAGATGTGTGTGGCGTGTTGAGAATATGCAGTGCCATCTCTGTCATGTAATAATGTCAACCTCCTGCCTAAAAATGTGCTTCTCCATGGTAACCAAATCATTGAGAAGAGCCAGTGAGAGAAAAAGGACAAAGCGGTGTGGGCATGTAAAATGAAAAGCTTGTGTGTCTGTACTGAAGGACAATGACAGCAGGGAAAATCTGCATCAGAGCTGTCTGAATGTTGCTGCTTTGAGCAGACATTTATTTTCCGTTCCTTTCCTTCTCTTTCCTTCACCCTTTACATTTTCTCCCCGTTATTTCCTCGCTCTTTCCTTTCCATTCCTTTACTTTGGTTAATTCTTTTCCTTTTTTCTTCTCACCTTCCAGCTAAGCTTACATACCTGGCTGACTTGACGAAAGACACACCACATCTGTCACTCATCTTTCGCTATACCATACCCTGTTCCCTTCATCTCTCGCTCCCAGTGCTGCTGACAAAATAGGGAAGGCGTGCCTTGCTGGCGTAGCTCTGCCAAGAGCAGCTCAAAGCTATAACGCCTTTCATTTAGGTACGAATTGTGTGAACATCAGCTTCTCCTTAAACGGGCACAATTGATGGGATGCTTTTGCCGTGGCAGGGCTGCAGGGAAGAGGTGGTTTTACTTTCAGTGAGTGTGTGAAGTGACACCCCCTAAACACACACACACCTCCACTAAATGACATATGAAGAAGCACTGAGTGTAAACTGCCATCGTTCAGAGGGTAAATCCCACATGCTGGGAAGAAAGATGGCGGCAAAAGACATAATGCTCCATTTCCTCTAATAAGGTAATAGATCAACTCTGCAAGCAAGCCATGTGCATTCAGTGGTGAGGGAGACTGAAAAAAACAGAGCCATTTTGGCCATAAATCCAGTTTTACATTTCTCACAATTGAAGGAAGACTTGCAGTACACCATCAGCACACTTTACAAATGATTCAGTGCTCAGTCTTATTAATCATCCTTAGGGATAAACAATATGAGGAAGAAACTGATTTTGAGATTTGTCTGCCAGATATTGCAGTTATGGATCTAGAAGTAAAGCTAAACTTCAATAGGTGCAACGCTATCGATGTAAAGCATGTCATGGATTATTAGCACATGAGATAGCATCTAAACTACTGTATAGTCAAATACAATGATGTGAACATAGATATGGCTTTATTTTCATTACCATGGAACTTTGAAGAAAACAACTAATGTAAATGTAAGCATCTTCTGAGTCCCTTTAAGTGCTATATAAATTAGGTATTAGGTATTATTGTTATTACTGATTGATTCATTCATTCATCTTCTCCTGCGGCCTCCGGTTACGGGTCGGTGTCAACGGGTGAACGGCAGAGACACCCTGGATGGGTCACTACCTCATCGCAGGGCCACATGGGACAGACAAACATTCACGCACATATTCACACCCACAGACAAGTTAGCTCAGCTTGGAGGTGGGAGGAAGTTTACAGTATACAGAATTTACAGAGTGCAAGGTCTGAGATTATATATGTGTCTAAATGAATGTCTATTACAGGCTATGATAATGACTATGCTACAGTATATACAGGCTATGAACAGGCTATTGTTGTTGTTGTCGTCATTATTATTCAATTCTCCTGAAACAGGCTTTATATCATGTCTGTTTTCTCAAAATTTCATAGCGGGACAGAAAGAAGAGAGTTGTTCTAGCATTAGCTCTTTATAAAATCACACATTTCACCGTATTCCACACACAAGTAAACCATAGTGACATGCTCAGCCTCATCTGTCGTCGGTACTAAATACTTTACATTTGATTTATGAACTGATACACAGAGAGAGAAGAAAACTCTGACTGTCTGACTGTGAAGTCATACTCTCAGCTTCATTTTCAAAGGTTTTGTAGTCCGGTTCATGTGTTCAGCTACATAGGGAGGGAGATAAACCCCAAAGAAACAAGGATCGATACAGAAACAGAGAGAGACGGGGATTCAAACAGATGACGGAAACAAAGAGAGGTGAGGAGGCAGACTCAGTGCTGAGAAACAGACTGCGTCCTCCCATCAATCCAACAGTGTAGTGTCAACTTAATGCAGTAATAGAACAAATACATGAGTGTTGAGTACATGTAGAAACAACACATACAGCCGTTAACAACCAGTAAGTACCATTTTCCTGTAGACAGTTGGACAGAGAAACCTTCAGCTTCCTTGTATACTTCAGACTGAGTTCACTTGGGAAACCAAGAACAGACACGCTTTTAATACCTTGAGATCACTATGTTGTTTTTTTTTAGTTGATACAGCTCCCAATGCAAGTACACAATCCCATTCCCTTTAATTCCCATTGATAGTTTCCAACTTTGAATATTCCTGGTATTTGTCATGATTCTCATCTCATGTTTCCCAACATGTCCATCTATAGTCTGTTTTGAAGTGAATCCTTACATTTTGCTCAACATTTAGAAATGAGGAAAATCCTCTGACTTACTTATTAAGTTTGCAAACAATTTGAACCAATCTAAAATCGATTAAAAAATCGACTAAAAACTCAGCAGTACTTCAACAATGTTTTGCATTAAACAAGCATGAAAGGGGCACTGTACCTGTGCCTACATCCCTTCTCCCCATGGTGAGGCTGGTTTGGTCTCAAACACACAGACAGGGAAAGCATGCACAGGCATGAGTGTGCATTCATTGCGAATTAGGAACCCTTTCTACAAAGTTAGGTGTTCTTCTTCTATGCATGCTAGCTCAAATGCCAATTTCCCACCCACAACCCCCACCCCCATTTTCCAAATATCTATGGCGTCCCCGGCACAGACATGCCTCCAGCCACGGGAAGAAGGGTCACGATGGGACAGACCATTTTAAGGCTCATGCTCACTCTGCCTGACAGCTGTTTTTCAGGGTCTGCACTCATTCTCAGAATTACCAGTATACTGACGCATGATCAGCAGTCACTTGTGTGGCAGAGAGGCAAACGCGAGGCAATAAGTGATCATCTACGTTCATGTTCTGACACTGAGAATGAGCACAGACCTACTGTAAGTGTGAAGGGGGGACAATAGTGACCCATGCAGCAAGTCCAGCACCCAGCGAGTCTTACCCTGTCCTTCACTATGAGACACTTTGCAGGGGGAGGAGACAATGGACACAGAGTTAGTCAGGGTTTGCATCTTAGGACACGGCACCTCCGGGTGCATCTAGCTCATTCTGCACTGTAACAATCATACATTAACAGTAGCAAAGACTGGATGAACTATGAGGGGCTGTCTCTGCTCCGTTAGGTGAGTAATCAACAAGATTTGTACACACACTGGCTCTGGTCCAATCAGATACACTGCTGTCTTGAATCAGGCATTTTCTTTTTAGCTCGGGAATTCTCAGTCTGGCCAACATGAATGAAACAAGAGCAGAAGTCCAAATGCTGCAAAGGGAGAAGAGCGATCTCAGCTCTGCATTTGAACACAGCCAGTGTGTTTACTTTCCCATGGCACAAACATCACCGTCACATCACTTACAGAGAGAACACAAAAAAAAAAAGATGCTAACCACTTTGTCCTCCTTTGTGGCATGCAGTCCAGGTAGCAGTGAGAGTTGGGAGAAGTGAGGGAGAGAGAGAGTGAACGGAAAAAAAGGTAGAGATGCCGAAAGGGGTGAGTTTGTGATATGATGGTGACAAAAGAGAGGGAGGAAAGAAAATGTGGTGCAAAAGTTTGTTAAATTCATTCTGCTGAATTAGTACACACACTTGAGACACAATCAGGGGGACAAAGGCATGTGAATGTACCTGGCCACTGACATGTTCAGCCGTAGCAACATGCATGACCCAAGTTGACATGACCTCAGTGGGACATCATCAAGATGTGTCACAGCACCTCACAGAAAAGAAAGAACGTCTTCTAAAAGCCTTACCTGTCCAAAATGATTTTCTAGGCTTCAACATCAGAGCAGGAAATTAGGTACACCTACAGTATGCTGATATGCATCATAGTTACAGCTATCAAGCATGAAAATATTTCCACATCTTTGTCATGAGACTGGATGTGATTTTGTCTTTTTGATGTATCTTGCCTAATACTTGTCAGGCTTGCATTTAAACATTATTTTAAAATACATATTCTACTATTGCAAAGTCAGGGGATAAAACATTTCACGGTTAACGCTGCTCGTGGCTTCATCTGTTAGCATCAGCTTGTGATGCTAACAATTGTGATGTGATGCAAGGCATCTTGCTGTGATGCCTTCTGCAGGGCTCTGAGCAGCACTGCACAGCTCTTTCTACACATGCTGTAATGAAATATTACAGTAAGCTGCTTAGAGGCAAATTAGAGCTCACTGCATAATTTTATTTTCAAAACCCTGCTAATAGTTGTCCAATAGAGAAAAACATGTTCCCTCATTTAATTTTCCACTGTTATATCAGAGCTGATCTGGGTTTATATCCAGATTTGGAAAAATGCACTAGAAGGAAGATTTGTCTTAAATCTGGTGTTTTCACACTACTTTTGAAACAACTTCTTTTCTAAAGTGTGTTTGTGTAAATTGTGTTGATTCACCACGCTGATGCAAAAAAACATGGAGGCTAAAACTGGCCAGTGGAGCACCATCTTGTCAGTTTTCCTTCTGTGTCAAAAGAAAGAAGAAAACAAAAACTGGAGGGAAACGAAAATGACTCAAAGCAACATTCCATACAGAACCTGCTGCAGTCATGGTGAAGGAGGAAATGTTCCACTCCACTCCAAACTAAATCTGTCTCCAGGATGAGAGTCGGGTCAATAAGCACATGATCGTTGAATATACTCTAATTCCCTTTTCTTTGATGCAAACTAAATCAAGGTTCCGATCAGCTAACATCCTTGTGAAAATGTTCATTAGTGATACTTATTGGTTTAATTCATAACATGTTTGTCTCATCTCGTCACCAGCTGCCTGCCGTGGAACTATCTTTATCTCCTCATGTCTCTGACCTGTGAAATCAGCCTACGTTTGGTCCCAGTGTGAGTCCAGACCAGCTGGGTCGGCCGGATCCTGAGCAGATTGGGGACCAGCAGGCCGAGGATACAGGGTTCATGTTCAGGTAAGATACCCAGGAGGAGCCTTCTACCTCGGATTGGACAAAGGCCCATTGAAGGTTTTATGTGGAAGAGGACTGGTCCTTAAAATAACAAATGTATATTCATGGCTGGATGCCACAGTCATCCAATCTGCACTCATGTGTTAATGGTTATTGTAAGTCTATTATTTATAGTGTCGCCTGTAGAACTTTTAATTTATGAGCAGTAATATTCAGTGACCTCAGGGTTTCAATTATATTATATTTTTCTATTCATTGGATTAAATTAGATTAACTAGGCTCATTATTAATCCTTCGGGAATGTTCCCTCAGTTAATTGTCGTTATTATTATCATTATTATTATCATTATCATTATCATTATTATATTATATATATTATATATATTATATATTATTATTGTAATAGTAGTAGTAGTAGTATTGTTGTTGTTTCTATATTTGTTGTTATTATGATGCACTGACTTGAGTGAAAACTGTCCAAACTGTTTGACTTGTCCAAAGATTCATGTCTAAATCTACAAAACAGATTCCACACAAAGACACTCTCATCTTTAATATAATAACTCCAGATTATGAATTACGAATGCAGGACTGCAGTGAAATACTGTACTCTTTTCCTATTTGCCAGTATGCCAACATACATGATATTTGCGTTTATCTTTGTTTTGTTGATTCCAGCATCCCCTCTTTGGAAATATGTATGGATACAACCGATAACATTTTATGTATTGAATGTGTGTATTATATGATGTATTAAACGTATTTGGTCAAAAATCTTAAGTAGGGACTTAAAGTCAGTACTAGGTAGCTTTGTGTGTGTTCATGAAGTATTGTGTGAATAACAGTACCCAGTAAATGCATCATGTACAGCCTGAGTAATGACGATGTGACATTTCATTTACAAAAGTTAACTGTGTGTAATTTACATCTGAACATCCACTGCAACAGCTCTCATGCCAGAAAGTCGGGTTATGGCCTCTCCTTGTTGTCAAGATGGCAACCGGGGTGAGGATGAGAAGTATCCATCATGTCCCACTCAACTCTTGACTGTTATGAGTACACACACCATCGAAGTAGGTCTACTCATACACAAGTGTGAGCACTCAAACTGCAGAGGTACACTTCATATTGTGTGTATGAAAGTATACTTGAGCTGTGCATTCGTATTAGGCTTCATCATGTCTTTAATTCACAGCTCTTCCACCTTTGTTGCCATATCTGCCATGTCGTTAAATCACGAGTGCAGACTATTACCACTGGTAATACAACCCACACCCAATATGACAATAAATATATACTGTAGCATCAACCTGTCACATCAGTACTTCACCAGCTGTGTATTCAACCACTTGGGGAAATAATGTAAGAACTCACTGACTCAATTACATATTTACTATATTCCCTGTTACCTTAATCTCCATGACAACAAGGCCTTGGGGCCATTTATACAAAAATTGATTCTAATAATTTAGATTTAGAGGGAATGACATCTCTTCAGCTGAACACTATGTTCGTGTTCATATGAACTTCAGATGACAACGGTTCCATAATTCAAACAACAGTAATGAAGCTCAGCTGCTGCTCAGCGTTTAACCTCCTTTCAGTCTCCTGCTATGTTGCCATGTTTTAATGCATTCTTGGGCCTCGTTTGTAAAGTAGAACTGATTTTACAATTCTGGAGGAAAATCTTTTATTTCTTAATTGAATTACATTTTGCAGACAACGAAAAATGTAACTAATAATTAATTAGTAATTTATGCACGATTTGGAAACAATGAAATGCTGTGCGTATGGATAGGACCAGAGAAGATGATGCTACGGAATTGAAATACTGATACTGATTTGGCAACGATTCATTTACAAGCATACATTAATAAAAAAATTCACGGTGTTTCTTTTTGTTTTCACAACTCTACTGTTAAGTCTCACCGTGCCTGTCTCCATGGCAACTGAGCTGACATGCTAACAAAAGCTAAGCTGCAGTCAAAAATATCTTCAGCAGTTTTTCGTTTCATGAATTGATACCAAATGATCAGTATCAGCACAGCGGTACCAACCTGCCAATCACTCCATTGACCAAAGACAATACAGACCAATGAGTGGTTCTTTGACTTAGTACATCTGCACTGTGTTTTTGCTGTGAAACCGTGTGTCCAGTGGAATCCATGTTAATTTCTGAGAATGTATCCCGTTTGAGTTTCAGTATCCTAAGAAGCAGTGGCGGCTGCTTGATTGAAAACAGGTCAAGGCCATTTTAGGTTTTGTTTATCCATAGTTATTCCCATTGTTCCATTTGTAGGAGTAAATAAACTGAAACAAGGAAATGTTCTAATTGTGTAGAAGAAATTGCGTTACAACCTGCAATCAGAAGCTGATTATTATGATTAGTGTTGTTGTTGTTGTTGTATTTTTACAATTTTTATTTTAAGAGATTTTAGAGTTTCCCTTGCAGTCTGAGAGCAATCGCCTCTTATGTACGTCTTGTTAACATCTTAGCCTTATGCTCACTAATGCAGAGCTAGTTAATGTCAGCAGCACCACCGCTATCACAAACAGGCATGATGGCAGCCATAAAGTAACAGAACGACACACATGCCACAACTGGTGTGCTTTTACATTCAAGTGAGCAGACTGAGCTGAGTGCACAGCAGGCTGCCTCAGACTCAACACGACACGAGTGCCTACAGGTGCCAAGACGTTCTTCCAATACACTTTGGGCTCACCAAAGTGTGAACAAGAAGCAAAGAAAGCAGATGGCGACAGACACACGGAAGCGGCGCGACCAGCTGTACATCAGCGACACCAGAGGTGATGTGTTTGTGGCAGGCAGGATGAAACAGAGGGGAAGGTCAAGGGTCAGGTTTCTCACATTGTTGGAGCGCAGGGAGACCCGGCCTCCGCAGCGGGCGCAAAATTTGGTCTGGCAGTAGGAGCAGAGGTGGCCACAGCCATCAGCAAACTTGGTCTTGCGGCAGATGCCACAGGTGGGTGCGTCGTCCTTCTGCTGCGACTGCTGGCGGCGCGTCTCTGCCCCGATGCGTCGTACCTCCTGTTTATAGCTCTCAAACTGCTTGTGCAGTGTTCTGTAAGAAGAGCAGAGGAGAGAAGATGACATTTGTTTAGAACATGTCTAAATATCATGACATTTCTAGAAACTATTTTTGAGCAACTTTTTTTTCATAACATAAATCAATGTGACGGATTTGCACATTTGCAGAACAACGTTTACGTCTTGAAAAACTGGCAGTCAGAGCATCACTTGAAAGGTGCCTTTCAAAAATTGTATAAGCAATTAACTGAAACTTCCGTTCCGATTCCTCCCTGGCTCATAGACGAGAACTTTCTGGCCCGCTGATGGAAATAATTTGTGAATTGCAAATCAAGCCATGTGAAAACACCCACAGTGTTGTTTCAACAGCAATGTCAAAGGCACACACATTAACATACTGTGGATCTCATATGAGGATCCATGCAGGCACGCACATTAATTAGTGCGACAGAGAGAGAGGACGGCTTCGTTCATTCAGTCATTCATTCATTCATTCATTCATTCATAGCTTAGCAACCAATTTTCCATTTGTGAGAGCAGGCAAATTCCAAATCACGTCACACCATTTTTGCCAGGCAGTTCAGTAACTACGACACTCACACATTCGCTGGATAAAACAATAATAAACTTCAAATATCTTGTTTTCTTTGAAAACTGAGAAAATACTACTAGTTTTAAGAATCACCTGTGTCTATTGAAAGCAGACATGTCCTCCTCCGGTCTATAGGGCTCAGCTGCTGTGTAGAGAACAGGCTTAAAGCCAAACACCTGATCTGTTGTCAGCAGCTTCTCATTACACAAATAATCAAAATAAAAATACTCCTCCACCATGTCTCATCTGATGTCCAGAAACACTGTTAACAGGATCACATTTACATTGCAAAATGTGATCTTTCTTTCAGTCAAAAATAACTGCTGTTTGAGGCATCAATTACCAAAATCCAAAAACAGCAGCCTCCTTTGGAAAATCTCATAGGACGCAAACAGTTCAGGAAATGAGCTGACAGCAGACGACCAAGCGTACATCCTTATTCCTCTCATAGTGACAGAGCAGCAACAGCAGACTGCCGGCATGCACAGACGGAACAAGAAGCTGACTGACGTACTTGGAAACATCATGGCCAATCAGCTGAAAGACAGACTGTGGGTCAGCCGACGGAAGATGAAGCCAGAAACAAAAGTATGATGAAGCCCGACATGCATTTACAATCAAATATTTGTCATGTTTTAGTTCAAATGCTTATGTTTCGTAGGTGTCCGTGAAGGGGGAATATGATGGCCAGTCAGGACCATTTGAAAGATTCAAATTAGGACGGGGTGATATGATAGATACTTTATTGTTTTATCTCCTGAGAGAAATTCCCAAAATGGACCGTTCATATTTACCAAAAATCTTATCTCAATATATTCAGGCTAAATAGCGATATACAATATATATCTCCATACTTTTACCGCAAAGTGAGAGCATATGCTCAGTCAACGTCAAAGCCAAATATGACTTGTCACAAGTCATATTAGTCAAGTAGTTTTACTGAAAGCGGCTACTGTGAACAGATGCAAAATCAAATGTGTAACAGACCCAGTCTGATAAATAATAAGCAGGTTTCTTCACCTGGTTCATGAACAAATGGTCAGCTGTTCAAATAATAAAATGTAAACATACACACTGATACTGGAGTACTTCTTTTAAAAATCAAAGCTCCGTTTTAAATTAAAAAAATACTTTAAATAAAAATAGCCTTTAAAATATAGCCCAATCATTTTCTGAAATAATTACATTTATATGAGAAAAGTACAATGTCAACATTTTTTTCAACTTTTTTGCATTTCCTCTGGTGAGAGAAACCTGTATGGTACTCATATATTACACAACTATTTTTACTAAAATGACTTTGCATTATCTATAAATAAGGTGAAATGAACACAGATCAAACCAAAGATAAACACATAAGTCAACTGTAAAAACAGCATGATCAATGACCAATGACCTCCATGAAACTCTCTATACTGCCAATGGGAACCGAGGGCTGAGCCAGCCCAGGCACCATGGGAAAAGCTGTCAGAAACCGAGGGTTCACAGCCAGTTGTCATGGTAACGTGGTGGCGTCAAGTGCTGGATGTCAGCGGGTGTTAGTGCACCAGCTGTTCCTGTTCCTAGACCGAATGATTCATCAGTCTTTTCAGCTGCTTCCACATACTGCAACATAAGCAACTCTTTGGTACAAAAACAAATCTGGACTCTCATCCTATTTATACAGAAGCTGTGCAGCAGTGACAGGAGTCTTATCATCCGAAAATCTCTAGATGTAGCGTGAAGGTAGATTACAGGTGTGTGTTTCTGGTATGTTTAAGCAAATAGTTTGTGTTGCAAGTTTGGAGTTATTAGGGACACTGGGTTCATTACAGGTCAGGGAGCCTGCACCAACTGCAGGTAGAGTACAATAATTCAACGCACACCATGCTTAAAGGACCTCGATGGTGCAGCACCAGGTAAACGTTTGTCACCGTAGGCGTTCATACACTGTAACCTATTGTATGTATGAAGGCGTCAGTTGGTTGAACAGCTCTCATAATGACATAGGTGCCTCCTCTGACGGTGCTCTTTTAATTATTCTGATGTTCTGTTTTCTACACTTTGTGTTGAAATCATATTGTGTTTGTCTTTTTATTGTGTCTTTGTATGTCTTATGTATTGCTGTTTTTCTTTTATCTAAGATAGAAATTTAAATAAAGTTTTATCATAATAAGGTTTTTATTAAATGCTCAAGCAATCTGTCAGTGTCAGATTAAAGTTCCTTTTTTATTTTAAATTGTATATACACGATAGGACAGACCAACGCTCCACCTGATGGAGATAAAACCAGATCATAGAAAAGAGTGACAATTCGAGACGACTTCACGTGTTACTCCAAACTCCAAAGTGTCACGGATACAATTTTGTGAGGTGAGACATTTCATTTCCACAACATCAACAGCTAACCCAGCTAGCTCGACTGCTAACAAACAAAATGGAGGATCAACATGAGGAGGCTTATTTTTTGACAGACGATATCGTCCACACACATGTTGCTAGCCAGGTTTGACAAGTAAACGTCCAGGACATGAAACATTTCCTAGCTCCTATCAGAACCACAAAAGCTTTACCAATCCACAGGGGAATGTTTGACTCGTTCAAGTAGCTCCAATCAACAATAGAAATACTGAAACACAACACTACCAGTGCTAAAACACACAACTCTGCCCCCCGCCCCCCACCCCCTAAAAATGACATCAAGAATTACTGTAATGTGATCTTGAAATTCACTTTAAAACAAAAAATAGTAGCTTTAAAAGTTTGCAGTACAAAAACTGATAGACTGTGGTTGTGGCAGATGATGACCTGGAAGTTTGAGGAGTTTAAACTAACTGAAATGCTTTGTGAGCCTGCGGGGCCACATGTGTTTGGACTTGTCAAAACAAGTGCGTAAATGAGCCAACGAACACCAAAGCAAATATAAACAATGACACAGACAGAAAATAGATTCACATGTAGGGGTTTTGCTGCGCCTGCGGCCCCTGAAGCTCAACATGTCCAAGGACTCCGTCCGCTGCGCCACTGCCTCCTCTCCTCTCTGTCCTTCTCTCCACATCGCTCTCTTCTGCCTTTAAAGTCATTGGTGTGGAATTGTTAATTAGCAGCGCTAGGAATACATCACCCAACGTTTGTGTGTGTGTGTGTGTGTGTGTGTGTGTGTGTAGGACTGTACTATTTCTGTCCGTTTCATTCAGAGGAGACACAAAGTTAAAATCCTCTGTATATTTTGGCCGTTGGCAGAGTGCCTCAGGCCGTACTGACTGACCATTCATCAGCTGGAGCTGTTCATGTTCATCTCATAAAACTGGATTAACTGAATATTATCAGGTTAGCTTTGTTGGTGCACTCACTGTTTCTGATTTCTGGACTGTGTTGTGCGTTACTGTGTGTTACAGCTCAGCTCTGTGTTGTCGTGTTGTTCCTTTGTGTTTCCAAAAGGTCCCCATCCCTTTTGTGTCTCATCTGCATTGACCTCCTGTGAGTTGTTGCTGTCATGGGTGTCTCCTCTGTCTCATCCTCAACAGAACCAATTAACCCCCCACAATATGAAGAAAATATGCAACTGGTGATAACTACTGTATGTTCAAATCGTTTCATGTCAAATTACTTACTAACCAACCATAATAGACCCAAAACACGGAATAGCCTATTCCCACTGGAATAAGAAACACAAATATTTCTATTTTTTATGTTTTTAATATTCATAAATAAAAAGTGGGAAAAAAGTATTTCACTGTACTTATTGGGACTGGACTGGTCTGTTAAACACTGGATTGGTGATCAGAAAAGAGAGAGATGATGAGGAGAAATGAAAAAGCAAAGGATGAACCAAGAGAGCCAAGACCCAAACAAGCGTGGGCCAGAGATCAGTGGAGGAGAGAAACATCCGGAGTCTCTATAAATACCCTCTGAGGTGAGGAGATGGAAAGATGTAGACAGAATGATGGAAATACGGGGAGGGAGAAGAGGAGGAACGATATGAACACAACGAGCGTGCACAGGAACATCAGCAGCAGCAACGTTCATGAAGAACGAAGGCTCGTCCAAAAGAAATCCTAAAAACTCCCATGTGATCCAAAGATATGGAGGGGAAAAATGAGGGAAGGGAAAAGTAACGAGTGGATGATTGAATAAATGCAAACATTTAGGTATTTTTAGTTGAATGGCGTTGACATTTACAAGTCTTCTGTGAAAAGGCTCTAAGATCTTAAGATCATAATACCGACAGAGATAAAGCACCCAGATGGCCGGTGTGTGTCTAAATATTAGGCAGCAATTTCTCAAACAATCTGGTCAATCCTTCTTGGCTTGGTGGGGTTTGATTCCCAACTGTCATCCTCTATAGGATCCAGTGCTGAAGCAAAGTCTGTACAGCAGCTGGTGTTCTCCCATAAACCTGTAGGTTTATAACAAACAGGAGCCAGACTGCTTCCTCCATCACATGCACAGGTGATTTCTAGGACCCTGGACTGCTGAGGCCGCACGTTGGCGCCCAGAGCACAAAACTGCACTGCAGAGCGTACAACTACATAAACAAACACATCCTAATTTGGAAGTCTAGCAGACAACTGTGGGCAATTTTCCGTCAGATTAAAATAACCCAGTAATCACCCACTGAACACAGCTCCACGCTGCAGCTCAGCGATGAACGGAGCTGTGGGAAACTGTCCAGCCAGAGTGACCTGACAGAATTTGCTACTTAGACCTGTTGTCATACTTTCCATAGAAGACAATAAATTGTCAGCAAAATTTGTGCAGCCAGCATGTAGTTATATTTGGAAAACAACTGCTGGCGCTGTTGGGGACAATATGGTCAGTGGCTTTTACGTTGTGGTCGAGGAACGACATTAGTCCACAGGAGCATGTGCGATCAAATGATCTCTGTCATCTCCAAGCTTTTATTTGTTTGTTTCAGTAGAAATAAACCACAACGTGTTGGGTGTTTTTTTAATAGTCCTAATTTACTTCTGACATATCATAATTGCGAGTCTGGAAATCCTTCTAGCAGATCGTGCCATCTAAGAAAGAGATAAATAAGGTCTCTTCTTTACTGTTTTAACGTAGCAGTAGAATGTCCTCTCTATAGTGACACACCAACAAATCCCACCGCCTCTGACCTCCCAGCCTGCTGCTGACGTATAAGCCACAACTCTCTTGGTCGAGGGGTTGTGGAGTAATTATGGTCAATCTCTAATCCCCTCACTCTGCCCCTGCAGCCCTCTCCCCCTTCTTCTTCATCATCATCTAGTTCCACCTGTGCAATGAATATTCTGTGCCAACCCTATGTAACTATATGTACAGTACCTATAGTAAATGCTGTCACACAGAGTGTATCAGGTTTCAGGGCACTGACAGTCAGTTCTAAATAAAAACGGCACGTGTACAATCCTAGTTTACAAAGTAGACAAGTCCAAGTAGACGGTGAGTGTACAGTGGTAGTGAGAAAGAGCTGCAGTCCAGGCACAGTGAGTACGTCTCATGACCGAACAAAGAAAAAAGGTTCATTCACAACATCGCTGTCTGATGTAGCTTCAATGTAACCGACTTGAAACATTTGAAAGAAACTCGCTGGTTGGGTAACAGACAAAACAAAACAAAGACACCAGAGTGAAAAAACACCTTATCGTTTCTGTGCTACATGTCGAGAAAAACCCTCTTGAGGTTGGCCGCCATTTTTGTCTTTTATTACATATTATGACAGGGGTTTGTTTTATGCAAATTCCTATTCATTTATAATGAATTGATTTGTGACATTAGTTGCATTGTTTTATTGGATAAATATCTGAACTGTGAACTCTGCATTTAGGTCCTTTTCCCTCACTGTGGAACATGTGACTGCACTCAGTTTAAACCAGCTAAGGAGGCTGGTGAGTGTGGTTGTACCACACAGATGCTACAGTGTTTTGATTCATGATACAATACCATCACTTCCTCTGACCACAAACAGAGAGAAGTCAAAGGCAAGAGAGATGTACAGAGGCCGGTCGGCCCCAGTCCAATGCGTTCTCGTTAAAGTTTAATGCCGGTGAGGTCTGGGAGCACTAAAGAGGCTTCTCACCGACACTCACTGAGGTTTCTTCCTCCCAACACACTCACGTCAGAGTCCCACCCAACCACGACTGTCAGCAACCATCTATTCACATCCTCTGGAAGTCTGAGAGGACATTTGTGCTTGTCTCTCTTATTTGTCCTCTCGTCTGGAAATGTTTAACGATTAACCAGAAGAGTCAGCTGTATCAACAGTCACTTTGTACAAACTCACCAGGTAAAAGAGAGCAATGATATATTCACATGCATAAATAAATACATAGATAATAGATACATCTTAAATCATCAACTATACCTTTTAATAGTGACATGCATCCCAATAAAAATCAGTCCAAGGTAGAATCATTATCAAGTTTACATATCACTCATGTATTCTTCTTTAGAAAGAGACAAACAGAGAAATAATTTGATAAAACTCATAGTATATCATTTAGATATATGGCTTAGATTGGTCGTACATCTAGACTAGCTGATTTACCAACGTTACGTGTGTCGATACTTTCACTATTTCCCTGCTTTCTACACATAAAGTGGCAAACCCACTTGAAAGAGAAATTACAGATGATGCACACACACACACGCGAACACACACACACTTATCCATGGGCTTCCATTCCACCAGGTGTCACAGACACACCCGACTGCCTTTCAGTTAATTAAGAGCAAAGCATGCAGATTCAATCCAACGCGCACACACACACACACACACACACTTCTACGCCACCTGGACTTGTCATATACTATATATGTGCATGTGAACATTTGCATAGATTTCGTAAAGCATGGGTGGAAAAGTGTATTTTTCCTGTGGGAATTGACTTTGTTCATGTCACATATAAAGCACACCTGCTCTCAGCCAACTGCCCACAAAACACAACAACACGCACGCTCATGCTGCACCGGGTGGGATTCAACAGTGGGCCCATACTAAAACAGGTTAACAAGGAAAGATTCAGAACATCAACATCAACCAGTGAACTGAATATTTAAATATTTCAGGAGCTGCTTCCAAGTGTATGCTATTTTTAAGACCTGATCCATAATTCAACATTAGCATTTTTCTCCCAGAAACCTTCAAACTCTTTAGTCTACTCTGGAAAATGTTTCTTTTTATCTTAGCTGAGAAGAACAGAATTGAGGTTAGCAGGAATCCTTTCTTTACTCTGGAGATACTACTTGACATAATGCAGTTTCTCACTCACCATGGTCTTCTGGCAAACTGACTCAAATCAAACTAAAGTAGTCTACTTTAGTCTACTTTTGAGTATCAGTACGGTTTGTACTGAAGTAATTTGGTCACATACAGAACACTTTACACGTTTACATGTCAAATATTTTATGGGAATTCAAATTCAAGGTGAATTTTTATTTACATCAAAATGTATCTTTGTATAGTTGCATCATTTTCCTGAGGAGGACATTTTAATTTCAGAACAGTTTCCACATCATATAATAAGGGTGCAACAAATTGTCAGTGGCAAAATTAGTCAATGACTAACTTAGTAACTGATGTTAGGTGTGTATCCCACAACATGCCACATGAAACAATATTTGGGCGGGTCCAACTAGCGCACGGTGAGTCGTCTCACCTGTTTCAAGGCTTTGATGCGCTAACAGCACGTGAGCAGTTGCATTATTGACCGCCACACTGGAAACAGTTGGGGAAGTGGCAACATAGGAACGACTGAAGTGATACCAACACACAACAATGTTCCATTTCCACCTTTTCACCCTCGACATGACCAAAACAACACTGAAATGCAAACTATTACAAAACACAAACCATTCTCCATAGCAACAAATAAATTCTCTAAAAGTGCTGAAGAATCCTTCACCAAGACCCTGTGTTGTTTGTGTTTTCAAATGAAAGAAGCGATATAAACGCACTAAACTTTACTATTTTGCCCCTTTGCTATTCTGTTAACATAAGGCAGGCGTGCCCAAACCAGTCCTCGAGAGCCACCTATCCTGTAGGTTTTAGATGTCGCACCTCATTCAAATCAGCAGCTCGTTGTCAGGACTCTGCAGAACTTTACAGAGATTGATTCAGGTGATCAGGTGTGTAGGAGCTGGGTGACATGGAAAACCCGCAGGACAGGTGGCTCCCGAGGACCGGTTTGGGAACCCCTGAATAAGGTATACCCTGTGTGCTGCCTGACAGACATGACTCAGGGCTACACCTGGCCCTTCTTCTACATTATGATGAATGATGGACGAAGTGGTCGGATATTGTGGCATTTAAACATTTTAATCCATTGACTATCGGTCAGTTGCTTTACAGATGCTGACATGTTTTTCTTAGTAGTAGTTTAACCTGACTTTGACCCGTTTCAAATGTGTTAACACTGAGCATGAGCACCGATTTAGACTTACTGAATGTTTTTGTCTAATGATCCAGTCCCAGTTCGCTTTGCTCTCCACTAGCACCTAAACCAACTACAGGATAATTGTGTCAAACATGCCAAAGTAGAGAACAGTATGTTCCCATTATGTAAACACAAAAGAGAGATTCTAGAGATTCTAAAATGCTTGTTAGCATCAAGAGGAGCTCCAGAGTCTGCGGGTTCTTCTTCTACACTTTGACCAACACATTTCCAATAGGAATACCCTTCATGGTTGATAAAGATAAAGAATCGCCCATTTCTAGTCCATATACAGACCTGATTATCTTGATAATTGATACACACTGATAATCTGCACAGGCCGACAGCTCAACTCAACTCAAGACAACACAGCAAACACACAAAGTCGAGGAGCAGCAGATAACGGGAAACTAACTTGAAACCGGATTAAAAGCCATGGCAAAGTGAGTCTTAATCTTTTCAGTTTCGCAATTGTAGATGTTTTTTTGTTACTGTATTTTATGAAAACAAAACCAAAACAGCAGGATATCAGCTTTATATTTTGACCATCTCAGCTCACCAAACGCCACTGACAAACTAATATCAGTCAACTACTACATCCAACTTTAACATCTGCTCTTGACCTTGACCAGCCAACTTGTGGTGACCTGTTGGTGGACAGCAGCGGTATCAGCAGACACACAGGTGCTTCGCTGCCCTCCAGACGCACCCGGTAACCAGCAGGAGCCAAACACAGATTAGGACTTTGTGTGTGTGTGTGTGTGTGTAGGTTTGTGAGTGTGTGTGTGAAAGAAAGATAGAGAGAGAAAGAGAGGGTCTTACTATTGTTGTATCTGCTTTGACCTTCTTCTTACCCTCATCCATTCTTCTGTGCCATAGGACCTCGTTTTGAAATAATTTAACTGAAAACTGACCAGAGATTAGGTAAAGAATTAATATGTGTTATTTATAATCCAAAATAAAATCAGCTGTTTGCGCTAGTTCAAGATGCTCAAGCTACAAACCCAAATAGCTCGTCTGAATGATTGGGCCACACCACGCCAACGTTGAAGCTCTTTGCTGTGGATCCAACCCGCCCCCCGCGCGCCATCTAAAATATCTATGGCCGCTGATCACATCAATATTTCATACGTGATTGCTGTATTTACATTTTGCATGCTCCCACAGGTGGATGGGACTTGCTGCACTTAAAAGAGCATCAGAGATGTTCATTCAGAATTTCAATCACCTCCGAGAGCGTCGCAGCTCCCCACCACCACCGTCCTCTGGATTAGAGAGTCAGCGCTGGTTTAGTCAGTCAATTGATGAAGTCTATATTAGTAGAGCTGACAATCAGTGAAGGAAAACCCAGGTGCAGACTTCCCAAAGCCCCACCGACAGCAAGTTATCAGGCCAGAAACAGATATTCTGGCAGGACAACAGATTAGTTCTTCCCATGCTGCAGGTTTGACTAATGGCAGATAAAGTCTACTATCAGTAAACCCTTATCAGTCCCAGCTGCTCAGCTCCCAGGCAACAAGCAACAAGCCTGGACAGTGCTGAGCGGGTGGAATAGAGGTGACACATGCTGCGGGTTTTGACTGAACGTGCTGAAGGATTTCTACTTGTTTGATGAGGTTACATGTTCACAAGACAAAACTACTAAAATGATGTAAAAGCAGGAATATTCTGCATCACAAATATAATAAATATAACAGCAAACACGGTGCAGTCGTACAACTTATCTAAATAAATCTAAATAAATAGACTACTGCTGATGGATAATTTCACTGAAAAGTTCAACAACTCCAACATGTGAATCCAGATTGTTGGACAAGGCAGAGGGGAAAAAAAAAGAAAACCAGGACCCAGTGACCAACAGCATTCATCTTATTCAGAAATTAGTCATCTTTAATCACTGACCAAAGCCTTTAATTGTCGGTTCATTGTGCACCTTTCAAAGAATTGAACCTAATGACATCACACGTGAATATATTTCCCACTTATTTAAATTACCCTGATACTCTCACACACAAACTGTGTTTCATATCAACACGTTTGCTTCTGATCGGTCATCTGCACTTCACATCGGACACATGAGCGCATGTTTGAACAGAGACTTACATTCACAGACACCTGTTACACCGTGAGCAGAGGTGTGAATCAAACGGAAAAGTCAGTGTGTCCAGACAAAACCATGTCGGTGTGAACGCGGTTAAAAGAGGTTGATATCGTGTCTTCATTTTCTTATCTGAAGGACATCGACATAAAAGAAAAGTTCACATGATAAAAAATAATCAAACAAAGCATCGTCATCAGCTAAAAGGTTCAAATGGATGAGCGTGTCTCACCCAATCAGCCTCATCTGAATATTACCCACAATGCACTGAGGGATCGTCGACATGCTGTCTCCTCTCTGGCACCCGGAGCTCGGCTCACGTCTGGTTAGCATCTTCTAAAATACACTCACATTAAAGACTTTTATCACATTTCTTTGTTGTTCATCAATGATTAGCCAGATGATGAAGCCATTATTGAGTGAACCTGAGCTGTGCCTTACGGATCATGAAGTACATCACTTCCTCTCCAGAGCCCGGCGTGGCTTTCTTTCCTTTAGGCTGCAGCCAGGAAATGAAGCCAGCTATTAGAACTGAGGCAAGTCAGAGAGCTGCTGTCTGCAACGTCAGCATGCTTGATTCGGATTTGGAAGCCTCAGAAAACGACCTTTCCGGTGCTGGTGTCGGAAACCCCGGTGGCATCAGACTGCACGGTGGCCGACCGTCAGTGAGAGGCTGCTGCGCAGCATGACAAAGCTCCGGTCATGTCCATCTAATGTGGACACAGAGAGTCTGAAGTAACCTATAGCCATCTCCAGTGATCCCATTTCATTTCCCATCATGCTCCGTTACAGGCGCACACTTTACAGCCTTTCCCATCCATCTGAAATATGCTACGAGTACCTTTGTATTCAGGCATCCGGTAGGTGATGAATGACCCTGTCCTCAATATACAACCAGTTTAAAAAGCTGAAACGATACAGCATAAGACAGATAATATCCTTCCTAATGTGTGCGGTGTCCACATCAGGCCTGCTCATATCCCCCAACCACACCCCATCTCCTTCTCTGCGCTCAGAGCAACACAAACGAATGCACACACATCTCAGCAGTGTCCGTCTGTCGGGCTTGGGGGGACGGTTTGTGTCGCTCCATTGCTACTGGCAATAATGTCATTGTTGTTCTCATTATTGTCAAACCGTGCACGCACACATACACACACACACACACACACTGATAAATCCACTCCAGTCTGCATGCGTGCGTAAAAAGGAAAATGAGCCGGGTGATGGGTGTTGTAAACTGAGGGGTAGGGTGCAGCCCCCACTGATGAAGAATGAGTGGGTGAGGGCTGGATGATTCATCCTCAGCTACACGCGCAACCCCACCCTCCCTGAACTTGGCTGCACCTGTAACCCATTTGACCCCGTTTCGGGTCATCTCAGCGGACTGTGGCCTGTGTTGTTTGGAGGTATTGATTGATTCCAGCAGCACACCAGCGGCCAACACAAATGGCCGTTCAGAGCTGCTCGCTCCAGTCGATACTGGAAACACCTCCACCACCTCCCTGACACTCTGGATGGAAGGACATGTAAAGGAGGAGGCAACAGGATGTTGAGTGTTTCCCGGATGTGATGGCTGCCTGGTGCTGATGCTGCTGGAGTACTGGTGACACTGGTCACACTGGGCTGCGCATTGGAACTTCCAGCAAAAAGGAAAAAGGTTCTTACTTCAACATGGCTTCTTCTTTCTCCTCTTCCTCCTTCTGTCGAGCCATCACTGCCATGATGATCTTCCTCTCCTCCTCGGTGAGGTGGCTTAGGTCCGGCAGATCCGGCATGGACGGCGGCGCGGTGGGTGGGCGAGGGCCGCCCAGGGGCCCCACCGAGGCGGACATCTTTTCCACCACCACCACCCCACCACCACCACCACCTCCTCCTCCTCCTCCTCCTCCTCCTTCTCCTCGGCGTGTCGTTTCGGCTGACAGGGTTCCCGGAGCGTTTCCGAGCCACACCTCACGCCATGGTCTCCGGCAGCCGCAGCTCCGGTGGAGAGTCCAAGCCCGTCATGGTTGCAGGCACCTCGGTTGTGCTTTTGTCTGCCTGGTCAGACGTCGTCCACCCCCC
>CAAKHB010001917.1:308996-319283 GCA_901007665.1 Aeoliscus strigatus | reverse complement strand
ATGTGAATGAATAAAGCATCCGGTCTCAAACACACATTGGTGACACCTTATTAACCACATGTCAACTGCACATGACAGCTGCGAGCGCACGCACACACACACGCACACACACACACACACACACACACACACACACACACACACACACACACACACACACACACACACACACACTCCATCAGCTTGTGTTGGGGGTTATCAGTTCAACACAGGGCACTGTGATTATGTATTTTCTGTGCTCCAGTCAGGGGGAGGAGATAAGGGGCCTGCAGACTATAGCAAAGCCAGACAGCACTCGTCCCATATGGGGGGGGGTGACAGTGGGTGACGACCTGGATCTTAACCTATCGTGTTTCACCACTTTCCGAGCTGTGTCCTCATCGTGAATTCGACAACGGAGAAAATATTTGTGTTACTTCATTTCGCCGTTTTTTTTTTGTGATTGTGTTGTGTAAAATTTGACCTCAGGATTTTGTGACTGCGTGATTCCCACATGAGCTCAGAAAGCCACTGCGAGAACGTGTGATACTGGAAATCAAACATTTTCCAGGGCATATGCCTGTTTTATTTGCTCGTACACACACACAGAGACCGAGGTACTGCTCAAAGTCTAATTCTGTCAAATTGAAAGTGTATTTATCAAAGGTCCTAAATTTCTGTGGCAAACAACAACAAAACCACTGCAGAGCATGGCTGGATGAATCCACAAGGCCCCAAATTAAGACCAGAAGCGCCTACGTTTTGCACATCAGAGACACAAAACGATCACAGTCTCAAAATATGCCTCTTTTCATCTCGGACGCATTCTTTAACAGCCTCTCCATTTGTTATGTCTCTGAGCTGCTGTCTCCAAACCCCAAAATGAGAACATTCACACACAGAAAAATGTGTGCGAGGCCCACGGCATCTTGATGTATGAGGAGAAGCATTGTTGGCATGACAGGCAAAGGGGAAACCATCAGTGGGACATCTAAGGCCGCGGGAACGAATGCTCTTTGGCACCCAGAGCTGCTCTCTAACACTGACGCTCTGACAGACCCCGACCTTGGACTTAATCACTACCAGAAGAGAAGAGCACTGCTTGACAGAAAGATGGAGAGACAGAGAGGGTGTGTGTGTGTGTGTGTGTGTGTACAGAGGGGTAACAGGGTAAAGCTTAAGAGTTCTGAATAGATTACAGTAAAAAATCTTAATCAAACACACACAGTCTCTTTTGGGTTTTAATCACAATAAATGTGAATCATAAAACGGGGAAAAAAAAATTGAGAGCAGCCATCTGACAACCAAAATGACAAACAAGTCATTTATGGTTAATTCTGCCGGATGTGGATCATTAATTCTGGCTGCAGCAAACGTACAGTTGCCTTTGAGAGACTTTGCTACAAATATTGCAGTAAGACCATCTACATGGAATACGGCAAATACAATTTCAATTGATTTCCTCATTCGCGCATTTGTGAGAAGTCGCTGTTCAAAAAAAAAAAAAAAAGAACCATCAATCTGGAATGAGTGTGCTATATAAGAGAAGTTAATAAAAAGTAATGGATTTTCATGGGGAAATTATCAGAGGGAGTGACAAAGAGAGAGTGCAGTCGAGGAGGAAAGGAAGTGGGAGGTGTAATGACAAGAACAGAGAAGTTCTGGAAGTGCATGCCGGTCCACGGAGTCATCAAAAATGCAGCAATTCTAAACGCGATGTGATTCTGTCCAGTCGATACGACCAACTGAGTAAATGAGACGAGGTGTTTACTACTGGTGTTTTGCGCCTAAAGCCTGATATATAATTCTGCGTGAAAACGATGCCGCAGTCTTCCAGCCTGCGGAAATGTAACGACCCATCACGATGGCGACACCTTGATTGCATCACTTTTCCCAGCTCTTGGAGCAGCATCTATGTGTTTATGTGTTGACCAGAAAACGTATCCGTGTTACTACAGGACATTTTTGGTGTGGAAAAGTGAGCCGATCATGTTGTAGCGGTAACAAGAGCCGCTGACTCTCACTCGCTTTTGCTTGAAGTAAACAAAGAGCCAGAACTCTGCTGCTGACCACTGTTTTACATGGTGCGTGGGGGTCTCGTGTGGACCAATCCACCAGGCTTTAGACTGAACCCAAAGAGTGATGGAGTGAACCTCCTGGGCCAATGGCCTCCATCCTCCAATTGTCTTCAAGCAAAGACCAGAAACCTGACGTCAAACAATTCTATTTATTCCTTTTGAAAGTTCTTGCTGATGAAGTAGTGGCTGGCAAAAATTAAAACTGCAAGTTTTGTTGCTCAAAAGAGAATCTCACACAAAAATAACTGTTGGCTTCCTCCCTCTGGGACCTGCCTTGTTTTTATATACACACACACACACACACACACACACAAACATACATATTTTAACATCTTTTAACATTTTTTTAACTGTGCTGGACCAGGGAATATATGGGGGAGGTGTAAATTATTCCATAGTATTAATAATCATCATTTCTATTTCCTTGATAATAATTGAACATCGGGACATCCCTAGCTCAAACCCTTGATAAAAAGATGAAAACAAGATTGTGTTGGGAGCATGACTTGAGGAAATCTAAAAAGATCAAATGAACAAGTTCATAATCCTGATAACCTGCTTGGTTAATAATGTAATAAATAATAATGAGGTCGCCAGGTAGATGTGTCCTCCACACGTATGCTGGTGCTGTTATGACTGACTGGCTTCATTACTTTCCGTCTACAACATCATGGTCAAGGTCAGTGGAGGCTGCGAAGATGGGGGCCAAAACCATGAGCACAAATTAATCTGCTGTTTAATCTAATAATGCAGCGTTGCATCGGGTGTCTCAGTCCTATTAGCACAACCATAATTGCATTTGAGGTGGAATGGGCGCACACAGGCCCACAAGGGGGATGTTCACGCTCGCACATACACCCAAGATCATCAAACACAGATCGAATTGTAATAAACGAGCACAAGTGGGTGAAGACATGCAATTTGCATTCACTCATGGATGTGGAAGTACTGTCTGCACTCATACATGGATATTATGTGAAGGAGAAGAATCGGGTGCCACATTTCCTGAACGCACGCCATGTGGGTCTGTGTGTGTGTGTCCCCGTGTTTATATGGCATGGAACATCTTTAACCACGGAGCCCAGACTCATTAGCATGGTAATATGCAAACAGCAGGGTGTAGTCAGACAAGCAGCGGATCATTAGGATTCATCTCATTAGGCTTTCATGAGATTTGAAAGTTAACACAAGATAACTTGAAATCAGAACACACAGAGAGTTTAGTTTCCAAAAAGTTGCACGCACCCCTGGAAGACAATGTCTAACAGGAGCAGGATGTAAACCCAACGGCTGAGGAGTAGTTTTCTGCCTGTCAACGTTTACTGATACAGGTAAATGAAATTAACCTTCTAACAGTGCAGCGGGGACAGATGCATCAATGGTTCGACAGGAATATGTGTGAGAACGGACTCACCACAGTGAGATGGATGACTCCCTGGGAAGTCACAGGGCATCCCATGAAGCCAACAAACTGCAGCTCAGGGCAGTGCTCCGCCACCGCACGCACAGACTGGTCAGTGACCTGCAGAACAGGATCAGATGGAAGAAAGTAGTCATTGTCATAGTTCAGAAACAGGCAGGATGCACAATGAAACCCCTGTTCCTTCCACCAACAGGGGCTAACAAACATGTCTGCTAACCACGGACCTAATGTGTAGAACAGAACAGATGTTAAATCCCGGTATTTGATTAATGCTGCAGATGTATTTTCTCTTTCAGAGCCTCATCGGTGTATTTCAGCTGTTGTCTGTGTTTTCCGGTTTGAGGAGCCGGAGCCGATCACTCTCCATCGCTACAAATCAGCCGTCTCCCAACAGCTCACGATTGGATCAGAGATCAATTGCAAGCTGCGCATCTATCTCCCACCAATCCGTTATGGCAATCAATACAGGTTTCGATAGCTACTTCATGGCCCGAGCCACTCTCAACAACACTCAGTGGCAGACATCTGTACGTGTTCTCCGAGAGAAGGACCAGAGTGTAATTAATCATGTTGTGAAAGCTCTCCAGGGCGGTTGAATTCTCCTCATATTTTCATCAACCCCTGAACTATCTTGACGTCTAACAACTGTTCAGCTTAATACGGCTTCAGTCGGTGAAGTGTATCAGGAACGTTCTTCTTCGCCATCTCACCATCACCGCCTTGTCTTGTCGTGACACCAGCCGATGTCGGTGTCGATTTAGGTGTCGGTGGCAGCAGTTTGTTTCATCCAGTCTTTCGTTAAAGCTACATATAAATCTCACTCTTTGAGAAACAGATAATCTTTGCGCCTTCATTCGCTCGATGCCGTCCTACATACACACCTCACGAGGCTAAAACTGTGTAATCCATTCTTTTTTTCCTCTGTCCCTGTCTCACTGCCCCTCTCCCCCCTCCACGCTTCGCTTTAAGGTTACTGAGTCAAGACAGAAGAAGATGGAAAGCCCAGAGAGACAGGGAGACGAAAGCGACGTCACAAAAAGACCGAACACGGTGTTCACTCATCTTTCCCCGAGTCATTCACAGTATGGGTTATCAGGGTAAAACACCTCCTAGAACTCTGGTGAAGCTCCAAGATATGTTTCTCAGCTTATCTGGAAAGAGCCAAAAGGCTCCAAAAGTATAAAATGGTTCATAATTGAATGCAACTGTAAAGGTTTTATAGTCACAGATGAAGCAGTGAAAATACATTTTGAGAATATAATTTCGCCATGAACCAAGAGATGTAGGAAGAGGAATGTAAATGTGAAACTTTACTACCAGTAATTGCCAAAAAGAGTTCAGTGCTGTTCCACACTTTGAAACTACTTTAAGAGAGTTGCGGAAGTTCTGCCTACGGAAGAAGTTTGTGGGGACCATGCTTTGACCTTGGCCTACCCGGCTCTGATGGTAACCATAACCTCTGTCAACACATTGGGGAGACTGAGAACTGTTTATTGACTGAAAAGGATCAGCAGCTGGAATGTCTTCTGTTAATGTGGACAACAAGTTCACATGTTTGGAAACAGTTACACAAAAGGATGTAAGAGACAGATTGCTTTTTTCTCTACACACCCTAACCTCACTCTGTATTGTCCCATTTTCTCCATCACTGTGGGTAAGGAGCTCTTTTGTTTGTTAACACGACGACAGGTGCAGCCATCAGGTACAACGGACACCCCTTTTGCACCACAATGCCTCATTATCACCACTTGATGAGCAATGAGTTTTTGCCAGACAGAGGGAAAGCTTGTCGGATGTTTTCCAGGCTAAAATGATCTCCTTACAAATTCACATTTTAAGTCAGGCACACACTGACCAAGAGCTGCACTGCTTGTCAAAGCCTGACAATGGTTGCCTGTGGTGTCAATTGGCCACTCGTCGGCTCCCCGCGGCGCTCGTCGGATCAACTGTTTTTTTTTTTAAGCTGGGAACCTCTGTTTCATGTCGTGATGAGATGAATGGATGACGATGAGACAGGATCTCAATGGCGAAAAAAAGGAGCTAAGATGACAACTAATATGGGATTATGTTGGGAAAACGGTCGGTTGCCAGGATGTTCTAGACATATCTCCCCATTTCCAGCGGCTGTATTTTAAGACTGCAACAAAAGGAATTAACAGCTGAAATAGAATTATTCATCCTGCACGTGTTCTCATGTACCAGTTGTAAATGTTCACTGTACTTGCCCGCGTTTTACTGACCAATCAATACCAAGATGCACCTTCCAATCATAGCCCTCCCCACACTACCCCTCACTGCTGGCCGCAGTCACAACAGATGAAGTCAGGGTGAGACACTGACAGATATGGAACCTGATATGCAGGGCCAGGTGGAGGTGGGCACCGGGGGGGGTTGGAAGTTAAGTTTGTGTTTTTAAGTGTGAAACATGAAGTGGCAAAAAAAGAAAAACTCAAAAAAAAAAAAAAAAAGAAGCTGAGCAGCTGGCAGGTGAAGTGAGCTGGCCAGAGCTCCCCCAACACGTCCTGTGCCAAAAAACCATCAAGGAAAACATTTTCAGGTTGACTACCAGCAGAATCAAAAAGCTGCACAGCACTGTGATCCTTGAATCAGAGCGGTCTGCGAAGGAGAGGCTCACGATCCACAGAAGAGGACACCTCGCGACTAGCTTTCATTCTGCTGCTTTTTGCTGCGGGAGTGTGTGAGTGAACGGGCGTGGATGTCTGTGTAAATCAGAGGAGACAGAGAGAAAGGGAGAGAAGTTACACATCCACAGTAACAAAGCAGGTGAGAAGGGAGACAGAAGGAAAGAGAACAAAAAATAAAAGAAAATCCCACCGGAGCAGAACAGGCCAGGAGGGCACGAACTGTATCGGATTACCGTTGTGTCTGTGCACATCTGTGTGTGTGTGTGTGTGTCTGAGATCATGCAGGTTTGGAACCTAGATTTGTCTCACAAATCACGCACACACAAACACTCCCAAACTTCTCTTTCTCCCCCTCCTCTCCCAACCTTCCATGGACTTTGATTTAAAAACATGAAAAGAGCCAAGGCAGGGGTTTGGAGAAGAAGTGGCTGGCCAAGAGGGGCCTTAAAGCCTTTTAGAAAGGATCTGGATTAATGGTCTCTGGGTGAACGAGGTAAGGAAAGCAAAGGAAAAGTGGGCTGGAATGGTCATAAAGATATCCTCTGTGTGTGTGTGTGTGTGTGTGTGTGTGTGTGTGTGTGTGCCTTTTAAAGAGCTGGAACGTAATTGTTGAGAGTGCTGTCATAGCAATAAATGGTAGATGTTGTTGTGTGTCTTTTGTCTTGTGGTTTGTTCTTAGGAAATGCTGGGGCAGCACCCATGGGTCAGTCCTAATCCAGTGCAGGGATTTCAGGTTGTCAATACCGTCTGTCTTATGATGATTCAGAATGGAAATGGAAAGACATTTTTCTCATCCCTTGTTTCAACATTTCCTCCCCCCGTCTACATTCTTTCCACATCAAAATTTTGCTGATCAGCACCAAAACAAGCGCGCAGTGCGCCAACGTCAGTTATCTTATTTCTGTCTTTAATTTCTTCCTTTGCGCATACTTCAGACTAGCATATTCATATTTAGAACAGGTGATGCAGAGCAATCGTGCCCTGACATCGACTGAACCTGGTGTGTGACCCACCAGACACATCAGAAACATACAGAATGCACCTTTATGGAGTACAACGTTACAGTCAAGGCTGTCAAATCATTCCTAACTGCAAAAAGTGTCAGCAATCATGCTCATGCAGTGTCAAACAGTCTGTTCGCAGCCTCTCATTTTCATCAACATCTTCCCTTCAAATTACAACCTTCAGGGTGGCAGGTCGGATCTAAGAGAAATGTGATTATAGGAAAAAAGCCGTTATTGTCAGCTTTAGGTCAACTTAGTGTCTGAGCGCAGACAGACATTAGTGGCTAGATACTCCAGCAGAGCTGTACTTAGTTGGTAACTTTTTAATCCCATCATCATTTGAACAAGGAGCTGATGTATTACAAAGCATATGTTGTCCAAACAGGCAGATATCTTCTACTTGCATGTCCTCATCCCCACATGAAACCCACAATGCATCTTGTCTGCAGACTCCTAAAGGGAAGAATCATTTCAGCTTTCATGTCACAAAGCTATCTACACTATTTGATTTGTCAAAAGTGAATTAACATTCATGCTGAGCATCCACAAACATTCAACCAAAAAAAAAAAAGAAAGAAAGAAAGACAAAAAGTAGCAACATCTCAATCAAAGCCACTGAATACAACCATGTCCTTGTGCCTGAGGGCCGGAATCGGTCGGATCGGCTAAAAATGTGCAAATGCACAATATTACCCATAAACACTTGCCGCAGGCATGCGAGTTTCAAATTGAAGTGGTGTGATTTTCATCAAAGTTCTATTCTTTCTGAGGTAATCATTTCATAAATACTCTCATAGGGGTGATACTGCATTATACTTATCACGCACACACACACACACACACACACTGAACTATGTCTCTTTTAAAGAGCTCTGATGGGCTGTATTGATGTGAAGGACTGGTGATCTGGCAGAAATCTAAATGAATACTTATGATCCACTGTAATATCCGATGCCCGGAGACAAGCGCGAGACAGTCGGTCATAAAGTTTTACAACAGCGAGGGAGAGTCTCTTTACTGTGCTGTCTGTGCTGATGAGCACACACTGCGCTATAAGTGCTTGGCTTTGGGCTGTGGACGGGTATTGATCAGAAAAGAATCAGTGAGACAAGCAACTAAAGCTTTGACAAAGCTAATTCAAGAAATCTGACGTATAAGACGTGAAAACATTTACACATATGTCCCGCATACACCGACCGAGGCTCCCGGTCTGCAGCGGTATCATGTTTTGTCTGGCTCAGTGCACAGACTAGTCGTATTCATGAGATGTGATGAGACAGGAGTCCAGGAAGGATGAATGTGAGAGACGAGGGAGAAAATATGGAGGAAGAAGAGAAAGAAGGAGATTAGCAACCTTTTCATGTTAACATTATTCCGTTTGTCATCTTCATTGTGTTGCTTCAGCATGCTTGACTGCTCCCGTCGATGCCTCCGATCATCGATGTGACAGAGGTGCTGCGACAAACCAAAGTGTGCGTGTGTGTGCGCGTGCGCGTGTGAACACAAGAGCCATCTGATCCTATTAAAGGCCTGATGGGACGGGGAGCTGAGATGAGAGCTCTGAATCACCACCATCTAATCAATCAATTTAATTAACCGAGCTTTATGAACGCTGGGCCGAGCTGAGAAAGAATCAGCCGACACACAGATTAATAATGATTACTGAATACAATACAACACATTCCATTAACAATCCATCATTATGCCTATCCAGACACTGTGGAGAAGAAGTCACTTCATTTTAGTTGCAAGTAGTCACAAATTACGAGATCATCAACATACATTTTCAAGTGAGTATGACGTTGTGAAAGTATGTTCTCTGTGATATAATTGATCTACAATCATGTCGAAAGTGCACTGGATATGATTTCATATCCAGACATGGGGGACATGGCAAAAGTCTGTCAGAGGTTCTCTTGGTGATGAACACGGACAGGCAGCTCTTTAACAGCGAAAAAGAAAGAAAATCAATGAATAAATAGGACAGTGTTTGTTTTTTGTCTCTGAAGCACAGCTGGAAAAGGCAGCGACACAACTGACCACTTGATTGTTCACTCGTTAAGATAAGAGCCATGCAGTGGACAGGGTTTGGAGCTGAGGCAGAGGAGGGAGATGTTTGACTAGAATCTTTGGATGGCAGTAAAGCATCGGAAGAAATTATTCACAATAAGAGCAATCTCATGGTAAAAGTCATTTCACACTCAATAAGTAATAATATAATACAAATGTGCTGTAAAATAAATCTGATCTGATCTGACTAATGTCCATACATGAATTCAAAAAATCTGTGTGTGTATATATATATATATATTTCATATAATTAAGAATAGCAATAATAATAATAATAATAATAATAATGTCATTGTTATTATCATTATAAAGGCTCACTTGCAAATGATCATTTTTTCATTATTCAATAACAACTTTCATTTATTTTATTTTATTTTGACAACAATATCTAACCTGTTATCATAATGTTTTATATATACACTACTTGTTGCAAAACATTGCCACAGCTAGTTTGATTTTTATTGTAATAATAATAATAAAAAAAAACAATATTAATAATAATAATAATAATAATAATATCCGTATTGTTATTGTTAATGACTATAACAAACTGCTTTTTTAATTGTTAACAGGGGAGATGATTGCATTGCACTTCCTTCCTTCATTTAAAGACATATAATCCAAAACAACTGGAACAGAAGTTCTACCAGTCACATGAGAGTTTATCGGTGACCACTGAATTGAATTGAATTGAATTGAATGCCTTTATTGTCATTGTATTTAAAAAAAAAAAGAAACTGAGGTAAGCTCCCATACTCAGTATTAAAACAATAAACCTATGAACGGTATAGAGGGTTAATTCAAGTGTGGATTTCTCTAGCTAAACCGTCAAATATTTGTAACTTAAAATTGGATTTATGTACGGCAGTAGTATGCCTCTACATAATAAATCCTCAACGTAAATAATCCTGAAATCAATCATTATATGTTCATCCACTGTCACCGCCAACGATGGGAACTGTCACATCACTCAACTATGACAAAGGGTCCATATAATCATCAGAGACGTACTCAGTATAGCTCTCGAAGAAGTAGAAGAAGAGTTCAATGGATGAAACTACCAAAATCAATCGAGCCATTTTTTTCCA
>CAAKHB010001917.1:292834-306936 GCA_901007665.1 Aeoliscus strigatus | reverse complement strand
GGGGGGGGGGGGGGGGGGGTCGGTTGATCATCACCCCCATTAAGTGCACCTGTCCTGTCTGAGTCAGTGTTCAGGTTTCACACCCCACAGCTTATGGTCATTAAAGACAGTACAGGATATAACAGCCAACAGCAGGTTGCTCCAACAAATTCAGAGAGAAAAAGGTTTCACTGTTTGCACCAATTACGGCTATTATGTTCACGAACGCAGCAAAACAATGGGCGGACAAAAGCAGTCGTGGTTACGTCCTTTTATTTGAAACACTTTGCCGGCCACTAGCACACATTCAGGTTTCATGGTTATTTTAAAGTGTGACCTCCTTGGAGCCGTGGTGACACGTGCAGGCCGGTAGGCTCAGAGTAAAGGCAGATTCCATGTGCCACATCTTGTCAGTGTCACGGGAGGCCAGAAGGACCCAGGGCTTGCCTGAAGGTAATGACCTGCTATGCCCTCATGGCCCCCGGGCATGCAGCCTCTGCCCGCTGGGGCCTTATGATTAGAGCTGCAGGAGTGCTATAGGGACTGATAACATCGGGAAAACTCTGGAGCTGCACATCCCGTCAGTATTTGTAGTGATGTGCCAGGTAGGTAAGAGTGCCCTGGGCAGGGAAATTAGAAGGTTGTTACAAGTTACCAGTGGGTGTGTAGAGCTCATCAACAGGACATTATTCATACTGAAGCTACGAGCGCTGACATCTGCTGTCACACAGGAACGAAGCTTGAAGTAAAGAGCAAGCGGAGAAGAGAAAGCCTCTACATTAACACACTGTACATTGCAGTATGCTGCTTCAACTGTCCTTGACAGCCGCTATGAAGGAGTTCTGGAATTTGCGGACTCCTGCCGTGTTTTACATGAACCATGAACAGCTACTTGTACCACAGACAGACCCTTTGCAGAGTTAAGACAACAAGCAGGGAGACAATCAGACCATCTGCATGTGTCTACGGTGAGGTGTGGCGTGTTCTCAGTGGCTGCACAAAAAAAGGAAAAAGGGTTCTGAAATGTCTATATCAAAACACTCTTTATTTTCTACTTAATCGTGTTTCAGCAAGAAGACCGTTAGCTTTTGCATTTCTGCTTAATTTGCCAGTTATTGTCTGTGGAGCTGAACAATGATCATGGCTAATGGTGTATTTTGTGCTGTACGTTATGTGAGCGAGTGCCTCATATTGATTAACACAGAAAGACAAAGAAAGACCAGCGGGGAGGGGTCATCACTGGTAAGCTAATTAGCTGAACACTATCACAGATGGCTACGAGGTCACTCTCAAACCTTTATTCACCGCCATGTTCCCCAAATCAATGCTGATTCCACAGGGTCAGATGCAGCACGCCTCCCATAATACATGCAGCTATAACAAGGCCACAGAAAACCTGAGCCTCCACTGTGGAAAATGGAAAAGTGACCTTTCTGGGTTTCCCTACTAACGCAGCCCAATAATTAGCTGCTTTTTTTTTTTTTTTAAAGGTTGTTAGAAATCATTGTTCCCCTGGGTGCACCAAGAGAGAACATAGGGTTTTACCCTCACAGAGAGCAATTGATGGAATATAAAACGGGAGTTAATGAAAAGAAAAACTGGAAAAGTAAAGCAATGAGAGGGAACAGAGGAAATATGGACGTGTCTAGAGATATACGACGCGGGGAGAGATCTCACTGCTTCTGCTTGCTTTGCACGTTTGTAAAAGCGTAGACACGTGCATTGATACGTCCTTACGGGGACTTCTCTGCATACGAGAATGAGAGCTTCGCGACCAAGCCGTGACCCTCCTGCACAACAAGTAACTGTGGCCTTGGCCACCTCAACACATGGAATGGCTCGTGAGCATTTGAGTTGAGCAAACCCCAACAGCCCTCATCTGTTTTGTTGTGAGCCCAGCATGGAATTACCAGGGTGATCCGTGGGGTTTTGTTATATATCCAAGAAATAAAAATCAAGACATCTCCGCTGGGGACAGCGTTTTGTTTTAACAAAGACGCTGGCTTTCAACCAGCTTGTGGGGCCCGAAGCTGTGAACAGACAAACACAACTAAGAATGTTGTGAGAAGAAACAGGAATGAATCGGAGAAGTGCTGACATAAGCGTTCCTGCTTGATGGGAAAGTGACTACACTTGGTTCAAGAATGTACTGCATAAATGTAATTTATCGTACGACAGGTGATGTAACTTCAATCCATCCGTCATTATGTGTGTAGACTGCAGCGGCACAGGCTGGAATATTTCTCGTCTGTCACTCGATCAATGGGTTATTTAATGGCCATGAGCCTTCTTGTCTACTCTGAAAAAAAAAAACAAAAAACAGACATATTTCATCAAATGTCACACATCTCCTTTAATGATAAAAGATCACTGCTATGTGTGACTTAAATCAACAACTCAAATCTCGAAGGAGCTCCTATCAAATGGAACGCAGCTCTCAGCAACAAAACCTGACCTTCGTGTACTGTGCCCACGTTATGAACTTATACTTCACTGGCAACTATCTCCGCTCTAGAAAAAAAAAAAAAGGAAAAAAACCCAACTGAGTTTGCTGAGAGATATTGGGTTGCTGATTTCAAACATGCTGGATGTTTTAGAGAGGCTGAGATCAGTTCTTCATGTTGGTTTGTGGTCACACTTTGATCTGAGAACATCTTACGCTGACAGATCATCGGAGTATGGTCAGAATTTTCCCTTAAAAGGACAAAATCTGGTTTTAAGCAGGTTTACAATCCATCTGTGTCCTCCCTATGCAGGACAGACCCACTGATTCAAGGTTAATAAATTATCTATCACCGTAACAACAGGATAAACATTTATTTGATTTAATATCAGTTGGACTTTTCTGCTTTGAATTGACCTGTGAGGGGGAAATCCATCATGGACTCATGGGAATGTATTATTATTATTATTATTATTATTATTATTATTATTATTATTATTATTATTATTATTATTATTATCATGTGATGTACAATATATATAATATAAAATAATAATATTATCATTTTATTTATATTGCTTTTTTATTCAACTGAGGTTTTTTTTGGGGGGGAAGGGTTTTTTTTGTGTATTTATTGAAAACTAATTTAAGCCACAACCGTGCCTGTATGGAGACAAGAACACGTCTCTTTGATTGGATATCAAACTATTTGTGATCTCACATATTGGGCCTATTGACCCAACTCTTAAAATCAGGGGAAAAGCACAGAGAAAATGCGAAGTACTCTCAGATTTCTCGTGTCAAAGTCTGAAAAAAAATTCTGTACACTTAATATAAAACTTCAAGATGGTCAAGGTGAAGAATAAAGAACAACAAAGTTAAATGTTTTCACAACCATCGTATTCTTATTTTCTACAGGACACATACGGTGAGGAACACCCATTCCAGCCAGCCTGCATGGCTTAGGGACTAATGATGATAAAAAAGAAAGCAAGGCGAGAGGATAAAACAGTGGCACATTTACAAGCAGCATTACAGGGATGCATAAAAATCTGATATTATAGACCGGCCTGCTGCAGAGTCAGCCCAGCAGGGGTTGACACTGAGATGTGCTATCTCAGGCAATCTTGTGATATGGTAGGAGGACTGGAGGTCCTCGGTGCATAAGCAGCATCCAATATCAAACACTCACACACACGCTCAATGAGTTTCCCTGTGCTGCAGAAGCACCTGCATTTCGTGTGGACAACTCAACACAAACACACGGCGCTCAAGCAACTAATGATGACGATGTAGAATATTTGGTGATGGTCAATACTTCCAAGCTGCTTTTCGGTTTCATTTGGACAAACAGATCTTTTCCTTCAAAATTACTTCATTTTCTTAAATACCGATGGCCGAGGTGGTCAAGGTATTTTATCAGTCAGTGGGAGCAAAAGCCAAATTAGACGGCAACATTATGCCATTCATTATGACTAAGGAATAATTCAAGCAAAATGTTTTGTTATATGTGAGATTCTGCTTTCAACGTATCCATAAAAAATGTTATATAATAAAAACATGGACTGAAACTAACAATTGTGATTAAAAAAAAGAACGGTGAATGAAATATGAGTGAAATATTAACAATTTAAATGCCGAAATAAATACAAAAATGTATTCACTTCAATACTTATAACCCCTTTTATTTATTATTCCTCTATTATCAATACTATTACCATTATTATTATTATTATCATTAGCATGATCATTATCATTATCATTATTGTTGTTGTTGTTGTTATCATTATTAGTAGTAGTATTATTATTGTTATCATTATCATTATTCTTATTATTATTATTGTTGTTGTTGTTATGATCAAAACTATATTTTATTATTCAAGCCAACATCTTTGTGTAAGCCAACATACCCCATCAACTATCAATGAAGGCTGTTAAATCACTATTCTTGCAAAGATTCTTGTGACGATTACAGATTACCAGGGTACAGATTGGAGCTAAATCAGCATTTTGTATTTAATTCAGAAAAAGTTATTGCCTTTCTTGCCACAAATATCAAAATGGATGTGATGTGTCAAGTTTAATTAACAAGCAGAAATTCAAAGTGAAGCTGAAAGTGAAGCTGCTCTATGTACATTAAAAGCAAATAAATTGACTGTGACATTTAGTTTCCATCCTCAACCAATAAAGAAAGAACAAAACAGGCTTTTTAAAGACGTCCTGACATACTGAGGGTACATGATGTGACTTTTTGTCAGATAATGAGTGATAAAGACGATAAACACAGACCGATGATGATAGTGATATGGGTACAACACGGCAGAACAGAAACGCACAACAGGACGTAGCAGGAGGTAAAAAGGGGGAGTAAAGAGGGCAGAGGAGGAACAGAGACCAAGGCAGTGAGGCACTGGACGCTAGAAAGAGCCAATGAGCCAGAAACCAAAGATAGAAGGCTGTGAATGTATTATTAACAAGCATTCCCTGTAATTATGGTTTCAACATGTTGATAAACTCACACATAGCCGACCAGAGGGTGAGCACGCAGCAGGCCTGGATTATAAGTAGGCGATGATTAATGCAGTGAGGTTAAGACTTTGATACCCCCCACCATCCTTGTGCTCCTTTTGATGTGAACATCCTCAAACAGTCCGCACAATAGCACAAAAAACACTAATTGTACACACAGAGAGACACACACACAAATCAAAGAAGATAAAGCCTTGTACTTTGTACCAGCTGAGAACTACATGTATCTGAAACAAACTGACACACGCATGTGGTCTGCTTCCCCCATCTCTCATGGAGTCTATCTGACTTGATCCCTCCGTAAGCTGGGTGCCAGGGTGTGCAGAGGGTTGTTTCTGGGGGGGGGCACCCAGTGAGGGAGGAGACGACAGAGATCAACCTTCTCCAGAGGCCAACGACTTGGGAGAAACTAGTTACATATAGTACTTCATTTACTTACAAAATAAACAGAAGTGTAATCAGTTACATAAATGGACAAAAAATAAAAAATTGTTTTCAAGACCAGAATTTTAGTTACAGCTGAAGAATCGCTGCAAAAAAACTATTATTTCATGTTTTGAAGGATTTTAAAAACGGGTTTGAACGTGGTCAGTGTTGAGTGCTACGGAAAGTTGTAACACTGACCAATAAACACTTCAAAATTGTTAACAGATGAGAACATTCAACATTCTGAAAAGTTATCACAAAGAATGGAAATGTAGTAAGTTACATTACTTTACTAACTGAAATACTTGCACTACTAAAACATTATAAACAGGGTAACTTGTAATTGCAACCAATTACATGACCAAAGTAACCTAGGCAACGTATAACGGCAGTAGATGTATGGGGGAAAATTAATTTGTTTTGACATTCGGCAAAAAGCAGTAGGTAAAGACGTAGTACATGGCAATTAAAAAAAAAAAAAAAATTAAATTAGCAATTTATAGCAACACCAATAAAAATGCAAAGAAAATGGAATAAAAAACCAACATTCAATGAAAATTACACTATTGTTTAATTTATAAATCCATGAATTATATCTGTATTTTATATCTGTATTATATCTAGCTGTTTAGAAATAAAATTCAAGAAATGTAATACTATTAAATACTAAAAAAAAGATATACTATTATTATACCGTTGCATTCACAGCACTTCATCTTGTATATTTATTTGCCAGCTGCTCATAGTAACTCTGACCATTTTTAATGGATTTTAATTTTTATGGAAGTAGATGACTGACCAGTTATTACATATATCATCGTCATCAAAATCTAGCTTTTTTTATTTTTTTAACATTATCATTAGAACAAAGCATATTTCAAACCTTCCATACTTGCATAATTCCTCCATAACCATCTAGTTCTAAAGAAATTACTGAAAACATTCGTTTTCAGCTCCAGTTCCAGTTATGATGATAACGATCTGTTTCAAACGACGATATGACGAAACAGAACGATATGATCTGTTTCAAAGGTTCAACACAGTCCCATCCTCTGTGTTTGGACGAGGTGTGGAAGGCTTCTTCTCACCGGTGTTTACAGGTTTCTTGCTCGTGATCTTCAAGATGGTAATATTTCTTACAACTGGAGACAGTCAGCTTCTTTTATTATGTCACTTTTCACCACTCAGCTCTTGATACAACTCAATTTGTGATAATTGGGCGCCAAAGGTCTCATGTATAAATACACTGGAGGACAGGTTAAATAATGGAAGAGCTTTAGGGTTTAATGTAACATACTAATATTGTCATTTTTCAGTTTGCTACAAACTACTTTCACATTGTTATATCTATTTTTGGGGGGTTAAAACAATGTAGGAAGAAAACAGATCACATCAACAAATGTGTCAGTGAGACATACTGATAAAATCATCAGGAGGTGGGAAAGGAAGCAGGTATGAGGCAACTAGCTGTTAAAAAGACCCAATTGTTTCCATTATTCACCTTTAAGGAGAATGTGGACAAGGAATAAGTGTGACAGTGATACAGATGTTTACAATTAATACACCGTCAGACACAACAGTGTGAGGACAAGACTTTGACCCAAATATACAGTAAGAGATTCATAATCTGCTCTGTATTTTATTTGATTCCACCACTCATTCAGGTTTATCTCTATTCTGGGCCTTTAGTTACTTGAAGGAAATAATAAAACTTAGTTGAGCTTATACAACAATTTACAGAATTATTGTAGACTGTAATGTTTTAATCAAATTTCCTTGCATCATCTCCAGCTTTAAAAGAAAAAAAAATCTGGTACATCCTACAACCTTCTTGGGCTCCCAAAATCCAAATCACCATGGTAACAGGACAAATGGTGAAATAGCCTTGCTCTCTCTAAAAAATGTAGAGCAGATCATGGTTTAAAAAAAAAAAAAAGAAAGTAGAGTGAAGTGTGTAAAAATATTAATTATCAATGTGCCGCAAGCAAATGGATTTTTTTTTTCAAAGTGATTGTGTCACGTCTGATTCAGAATTGTAATAATAAATATTTAATTCCTTCAATGGAATGAATATTTGATGAATGAAGGCCAGACCAAGGATAAGCTGGTTTAAGGGATGGAAAAGGCAAGAAGGTCACAGTTGGAATTGCCTGTATACATACCACAGGTAATTTCAGAGATAATTACATTCTTATTGCGCTATTGGGGATGTGCTAAGTGAACATAAAAACAATATCCTGACACATTCTATCAATCCAACAGCAATGTTGGGCAAACACAAAATGTATTAAGAGCAGACAGAGTCAGAAGTGAAGAAGACTGAAAACAAAGACTGACTTGGCCACGTCACTGGGTTTTACTGCTGATTACAGACGTCACTGAGCACAAAGCACAACTCAAAATGCCTCAGACAGGCACAATGTGCACCTCACACGCTGCTTTAATGTGCCTTTCAAACGCCCAAAAAGAATCACACTACCTTTCCCTGATAACATATGCTCCTTTTTTTGCAGAAAAAAAAGGTGAACTGAAAAAAGGGAGGATTTAAAAGAGATAAGCCTTTTACTGTTACTTCTGCTCGAGTTGCTCCAACAATTACATCTCTGCTGAGCAGATTTCCAGGTAACAGCCTGTGACACAGGGGACAGAGAAAGTATTGTGGTGTGTGTGTGTGTGTGTGTGTGTGTGTGTGAGAGGGTTGTGAGGCAGAAGTCACCCTAACAAGCCAGTTCCTCACTCGTGTTTTCATTTGTCTTTATTTCTGCTCATGTAAACTGGAGCGCACGATGCAGTTATTGAGAACAGAAGGGAAACAGAGTTTAGAACAGATAGAGGGACAAAGATGAGAGGCCGAGAGAATCACAGGACAAACTGTGTTAACAGTCTGAGAGAAAGGATACAAAAGAAGCAGAAAACGCAACAAGACTTTAACAAAGACAGAGTGGGTGAAGAAATGTCTCCAGACAGAACCTGGGAAAATATGTGGACGGTCGCAGCACGGTCGAGTGCAGAATAAATCTAGCCTCTGCAAATGGAAACGTGAGGGTTCAACTCACTGACTATCATTCAGGCCACCGTTTTCATCGTAGCCTCTCTTTCTGGGCATCTTTACAAAAACTAGAATTATCGCTGTCGCCAACAGACGACCAAATAAATCTTTGAGACGCGTGTGTTTACGCTGCAGTGGTGTGTTGTATTTCAATGCCGAAAATATCACTGTTTTATTGTGTCCCTATGTAACTACCACTCATATTAACTGTGAATGGAAGAAAATATTGTTGTCTTGGTGCAAAAGCACACATGTCATAGAAAGCAACGTGGGACTTTCGGACTCTTTTGGGCCGGTAAAGGAGAAAAGTTTGATCGTACAGCCGTTGAAGCGTGCCTTGAAACGTCTTGGAGCAGGACACTGAACCCATGAATGCTCCTGGACGACAACTTTCATGGCACCGGTGCATTCTGCTTCAAGTATCACACACAAAGTATATGGCACAAAGTATATGCAACGTATTTGTATGGAATTTGATTTAATTGCACCTGAAGAATATAGACTAGTTTTGCTCTGCTCAGAGGTCCATGTCACCTTGTAGAAAACAGGTAGAATGTAGGACATGAGTGAGGTCCCTCAAGCTACAGGTTACCCAAAAATGTAAATTAAAATACAAAGGAAATTCATTAAGGAGCCCTGATACTCTGGGACTTGAATGGACTTAACTTGAAATGATCCTGTTACATATGTGAGGTAACATCTAAAACAGGATGTTCAGAAAAATGCCCATAGGTCATTTCTGCTGCACATCTCACTCGACTGTTACAGCACATATTTGTGATATGTTCAGGTTATTTTCACATGGAGGAGACAAAACGTGACCAACAACTGTTGAGAGCCAGGAGCGGGAATGAACAGAGTAAAGAGACGTGGAGAAAAAAATCAGAAAGAGGAGCAAAGAAATTACCATGTAGGAGTAATCAGTCGCTAAAAGCTTCCCCCCGCTGACTCAAAGTGCTTTTGGGAAAGGGCAGAATTGCTGGAATGAGGGGATGTAAAAAATTAGTGTAGCAACACTGGGTCCATTTCAGAGCCAAAAGGGAAAAAAAAAGGGAAAAAAAACGAGAAAGCAGAATGACGTTGATGAACAGGAGAGAAAAGTGGAGGAGAGGCTGTAAAACTAAGTGACTGATTCAAAGAGTGAGCGAGGTAAAGTGAGCGAGAGGCAAAATGGCTTTGAGAACTCCAACTGGGCTCTGTCCATTTCTGCATCATTCTGCCCTATAACAAGTAGTCGTCTGGCTGTCCAAATCCCTAAAGACTAATAAAGCTTGAAATCAGTCACACTCACACTCACACTCACACACACACACACACACACACACACACACACAATAGCCTGAGATGGCTAGAAGGGGGTATCTCCACAGGGCTTTTAAAAATGACCTCCAAACACCGTAGCCTTCACTCTGCCAAAAGCACAGAGCCTCTAATGGAGACCATTTGGGAGGGTTTCGGTGATCTGGCAAACAGCCTATTTGGCACAGGCTCCTCCATTTTGAACGTGTTGTGAGCGGAATGGGCAAACAACGGCAAACAGGTTGGAAAGGCCTTTCTGGGATGTGACAGTAGGTGTAAGTGGGAGGTGGGCTGCTGTGTAGGTGCAGTGTTAGAACAATTCGAGCATAAAGACAGACACACAGTGGAGTGAGCACTTCTGCTGTGATGCAGGTTGCTACAACACCACTTGATAAAAACAAAAAGATGGCTTTAAGTGCTAAATCGAGCTGAAGCATGAGTAACAATCATGCATTAGTGCTAAAAATCTCAGAAAGTGTGAGAAACCCACAGCTGGGCATATTTAGTCTTCTCCACTTACTTACCTTTTAAATTCCTGTGTTAAATACTGAGATTTCCGTGTGACTGTGGACAGCATTTACGTTGGTTCAGTCAGTCCATCACTCTTAAAGCTCTTTTCACAGCAGAGACTGACTTTAATGGAGGAAGTATGCTGGCTGGGGAAGGTGGAGTGGTGGAAAAATGAGGATGGAGGAGTGAGGCAAACAGGTTAACATGGGGGGGGGGTAAAAATACAGTAGTTCTTTTTTATATCTTTCAATAATTTCCATTTTGAATGGAGAGAGTAAAGACAGAAACTATTATGGCAGTCGGGGAAGCATTATGGTCATGCAGGAATAGATGTTAAAAAAAAAAGATAGAAGTGAGGAGGGAAACACATGCAGCTCCACATACAGAAAACCAAACCTACAGGAAAAAAACAGGCACATTTTAAGTCTCCTACTTTTCAGAAAAGTAACAGAAGGCGCCACTGTGGATTTTTTCCCCGTTTCAACATCAAGCAAATTACAGACATGAAAGGGAGAGAAACAGGGTTGAGATTAAACGTGTGAGACCAGCAGATGTGTTATTCTCTTTATTCCCCATGCAAATCTCTATTCCCAAATCAACTACTCTGAGGTGGAAGCAGAAGAGCTTGAAAAGCAAATAAAGTTGAGGTGAAAATGAGCACGCGGCTACAGAGAAGCTGAAGCTTTTTTTTTTTAAGTGTAAGTCTTTGCATTGTCCTATGTGACCTGGAAATGTATTTTCCAAATAGACACCAAGAGTTTCACTAATAACAAAGACAAGCAACTCTTGTCATCCACTGACCATAGAGACATCACATCTTTGATGAAAGCAATGTTGGATAAATTGTACTGACAACAATCAATAAATGGATTACCGCAGAAAAACAGTCAGAAAACATTTGGCCAATCAGAGGAGCTCAATTCAGAGCCAGTGGGTGGAGCTTGTCTCACTTCACCTCTAGCACCTTACAATCAGTCTGAGCCAACCAGCCTCAACTTCGCCAAATCGCATCAATGCCCCGTCATCTGGAGGAATGCTCAAGTTCCAAAGAAATCTTCTCGGCAAAAATAATCTGGTGCTTTCCAGGGGTGAATCAGACCTCATCTGCCACCGTGTGGACACTCGGTTTAATATATCTGATACATATAAGATCAACATGTGAGCCAAGCCACTTGTATCCCAGTTGTAGGACTGCAGCGAAAGACTAGTCATCGACTACAGTAACGACTAGTCAGATTATCTATTGCACAATGGGTCTTATTTTTCTTACATAGAGTCATAGACGAGCTACTAGTTTGGGAGTTAGCAAGCTGCGTCTGAACATGACAAATCATGGCCCCATGTACATTTATCCTTTGTTTTTCACTCCACAACGTCCACACCGCTGATGGCACAGACCAACACACACCACATGGTTATGCACCCCTGTTCGGTTACTTATGAATGTATCGCTAATGCACATACTAGGTGGAATGTCCTGTGTCCATTATTTAAACATAAACAGAGTTTTCTTACTGTATTACACACAAATGTAAGATATTAGTACAAGACATTGCTACAAACAATCAGTCTGCAGAAAGTACATCAGTAAGACAGCATGAGGCCTAAATGACCTCATCCACCACATAATGTCACCAAGTTTTCTCCACGCTTGACAGAATTTATCCATGATTACCAATAATAGAACACTGAGACCGAACTTTGAAATGTTATTTCGGCTTCTGCACTGATGTGCCCCAAGTAATAAGACCATGAAATAAAAATGTTTTTGATGTGATCATTTAAAGACCTCAGGAGACTTTAGAATTCAACACACACAAACACACACACACACACACACACGCATACACACATGTACATGCACATACACACAGCACCCAGCAAGAAGCTGCAGACTGTGGCTTGATCCATATGATTTGTCGTCCCTCCTGGGAAAAATCAAGAGCCAAAGCTATCTGGCATCACACAACAGCTGGCAGGCACACCAATGACCAGCTTTCCACAACAAATAAAGACTTATTCAATGTGACAAATTGTTAAAAAATCATCTGGTGGCACCAGAAAAGCTAGCGTTATTGCACGTACTCGCACTTTGTATTGGAAACTAATCAAAATCCTTTTCAAGTTGACAACAAAGTGTTGACCTGAGCAGCATTGCCCAAACGCAGGAATGTGTGGACAAACACTATAAAGGTTTGTGTTGCTGCATTCAGAATGGGTCAAGTAAAACGAAGAAAAACGAAGAGCGAGAAGACTTTTACTCATAAACTGCAGTGAAATCTTGCAAATCACTCACATGACAAATATCTCAAGTAGATCATCATGTTCATTTGACACAGGCTGATTTGTTTCCTGAAAACTGACATTGTAGTAAAACCAAACATAAATGGAATCATCTTTGAATGTGTATTTAATTTTCACACCAAACTAGTTGATTATTTCCCTCAGGCGGTGCAAATGAACTGGCTGGCTCCTACATTAAGGCAATTTATTTTTGTATCCATGAAGCAGTGTGAGTGAACAAAGGCCTCGTATTTTTCTGAGGGCTCGGTGAGTGCTAAAGTGCATTAGCACACCAACTGCAAGGCTGAACCACCTGAGCTCCCAAACACAGAGAGTGCTCGGAAGAAAAGTGTGATTCAAAGAGGAAATGACAGACAAAAGTGCGTGCGCCAGATGCAGGTGTTTCTCTAAAACTTTGAAAGAATGCATGACTAAATGACACAGGGAACAGCCTTCACATCTGGGTCTCTTCCCGGCCTTTCACACTGAACTCTCTGGACCCGCAGGTGTGACAGGAGACATCTCTGTAATAACTCACTGCACAGAGAAAAAGCCATGATGAAAGACAAAGCTTAAGAGAGACGGACAGAGGGAAAGGGAGGAGGGGATTGGGGAAAGAAAGTATAAACGCTTTCAATGGTGACCCTTACATATTTTATACATCTGTACGTCTTTAGTGTATCGCCGTATTCACACTCCCACCCATCTCACCCGCAGCGGGATCATATGTGACCAGCAGACTTTAGTCGATGCTCACATGTCAAAGTCTGAAGGAACACAAATTCAATCTATATACAAACGTAATGTAACCTCTAATTTGTCATTCCAGTAGCACATCCTCCTAAAGTTGTTCAAAGCCTGCATGTGTCTCGTGTTGACAGTTTCATTTCACTTTTACTGCCGTGAAGACCACAGACCTGCAGGTCTCACAGTATTAATGAACTAAGCCAATATAAACTCAATCAGGCCTGAGGAGCAATTACGAATGTAATTGAGCATCTAAACAGAATATTAAATCGGTGTTAAACCAGGCCTCTAATTTAGAAGACACTTAAAAAGCCAAATCCTTTTCCATAAACACTCTATAACCAGAGGGACACTTTGACAAGGCCATGATGACCTGCTGTTTTTTTCCTCTGTTGTGTTTTCTCAGAAAAGCATGACCAATCATGTCAACTTGCAGTACAAACATTATTTTTGTTCACCCGTCCTCGGATTAAGTGCACAACAGTCCCCACATTGCCCTGCTAAGACTCAGTCTTATCAATGCTTCGACCAACAAGTCTTTAAAATGAAACAACCAAATGGAAGGTTTGCTCGTTGCCCTTCAGTGTGGCGGAGGTCGTCCGATCCGTCGGTTTGACTGATTAATCAGCTCCATGCGGGTATTTTAAAAACCATCAGCGTTGACAGAACATGGCTCCGAAAGCAGCTGAAAACATGATCATTTTGCATTAAAGGTACACAAGGGAAGTCAAGGTCATGTTACTGTGTTCCCTGAAATTATTTGTATTTATGTTTTTATATCATGGGGCTGCTCAGGTCATTGGATTGATGATACCAGTTGCTACTCTGGATCATCTC
>CAAKHB010001917.1:278540-290467 GCA_901007665.1 Aeoliscus strigatus | reverse complement strand
TCTTGCTGAGAACAAATAAATCAACCATCACACTGAGCCAGACACAGACCTCAAGAGATGCCTCAATACCAATGTTTATCGATTCTCTCCATTTGTCTGTGTGTGAGTGTGTGTGTGTGTGTGTGTGTGTGTGTGTGTGTGTGTGTGTGGGAATGAGTGAAAAACAACATCATTTGTTTATGCAGCTTATTCATTTATTGGCAAGAGGTACTTTATCTACCTTGTCTTTGAAAAAAGTTAATGCGCTTACTTTTAAATTAAAGACCCACTTAGGTAAGGTTGGAGGGCAACAAGTGTGAAAAGAGGAAGAGAGGAGGAGTTGGAGAAAGAGGAGGGCAGCTCAGTCGAGAGGGCCGACAACCGTTGCTGATGAGAAAGATATTGAATTTCAATTAGGGCTCACCTACATTTACATACAGGCTACATGGCAATGCTTGGGTAAGCAATTTAACACACCAATTCAAACAGCTGCTCTGCATCATTTCCATAAATTAATAGAGCAAATTAAAATTCTTTTGAAGGTCTTTTTTTTTTTTTTTTCATCCATTCCCGCACATATTTCTCTCTCTCTCGTCCGTTAAACATGAACACAAATAGCGGTAAGAGGTCAGGGCAGCAAGTCAACCAAGCCCGTTTGTGACTCCCACAAGAAATTAGGGTGCCGCCTGTTTTGGCAGCAGGTAGGTGACAGTCTCACTCACCCGGTGACTGCACTTCCGCTGCCTCTACACACACACACACACACACACACACACAACTTACAGCCCCAGGCCACGTCCACACAGATGTGGCCACAGAGATTTGGAGTGTAAATTCCCGTTACATCGTTAAGGCCGATCATTTGCAGGGGATGAAAACACACTCTTTTGAAACTTCTTTAACTTCTTCTAAATTCTTTAAGACTTGTTAATCAGTCATCATTTTGATGAAGAAACATTCGGAATTCACGTTGGCCATCTTTCTGTCTTGGGACTCTGGGCTCTTCAGGTTTTTCCACTTATATGTGTTGTCCTTTGTTTAAGTGATAGCGACCTAAAGTGAGTGTTGGATGTTGTTACCACGGTAAGTCCAACAAAATCGGCATCATTAGTCACATGATACAAACCATCCAATCACAGTGTTTCCACACTGTGCTACAAATATACTAGCACAGTGAGAGAGAGAGAAAGGTAAAGTTGCATTAAATTTCAACATACTGTATATGGTTTTTTTTTATTTTCATAGTCTGCTGTGTGCTACTGAATCAACCAGGCAGCAAAGTACAGTAATGTTATGAAATATTGGGCATTTATTTTAGACATAAAATAGTCTTTGTCCCACAGCTGATGGTGATTTGAGATCTGGTCACCCTATTCAATTAGTACATAAATTATTAGGTTAAACTCACAGAGAGCTTAACCTTTGAAACACAAAAGTCTTTGGTTATCCATTAGTGGATTTCTGTGTCAAATGTGAAGACATTTCTCAAGAGCAATCCTAGGATATCCCATTTACAAAAAAAAAAAAAAAGGAAGATGGCTGGACAGGCAGGAAAACAATGTTTAAACACAGCTGGCATTCAAAATGCCAACGATTTCATTACAGCCAAAAACTAATTATGTTTCACAAGGGTAAAGCCGAGTAACAACGTGTACTGTCTAAGATCGCATTCAGGATGTCGATAATGTGTCACTCGCTTTGTTCCATCAGCTCGGCCTACACAAGTGTGTGCAAACTTGCAGGCCTCTTGTAGGAGGAAGGACACGGAGGCCCCAATTTCACTAACATAAGGTTAACTTATAACTTAAGTTGTGACAGGGAATATGCAACGCCAGCCTCGAGGTATACGAAATATCGTCTTCTGGACTGTGTCAAAAGGAACATTATTGTGATTTGACAGCTGGGATCGGCTCCAGCATGACTGCGATCCTCAGCAACGGACAAGGCCTTCAGGCCAAAGTATTGGATCACCAAATCGTTGTTTGTCTGTGTGACTCTGTTGGCGAGTCGCCTTACCAAAATGTGTGGGTTTGTCAAAAGGTTTGGAGTAAAGAGTAATATCTGAGGTTGGAAAACTGTATACTGACGGACACTACGCTCTAAATGATACGGTACGGCTTTTCTATTGCAATAAATTACGTGAATGGTGCCAAAGGGCGACACGTAGTGGTAATCCTTTGCATCGAAGGATGCTCTGACAAATTGGTGTGGTCCAAGAACGTATAAACTAACGTCAGATAAACAAATGAGAAATGTAAACCACCCTTAATATTTCCCACATCAGATGACTCATTGTAATTTTGTGGAAAAAGCTAAGACCCACTGGAACCGTTTTTTTTTTTTTTTTAATCAAACCATATACCCTCACTGACAGCTCTTCAACCCACGTTCTAATGTATAATGTGTGTGTGATCACACGCAGGAAATGTAAGACTGGTGGAAAAGTGTCAGGTGTCCTTTTAATGTCTCCTGATGACAGCGAGACATTTCTAAGATATTTAAATAAACCACAGCTGAGATGAGTGAAAGCAGAGGTATGTAAATATGCGTAAAATTAGACGCACACACAAAAAGTACACCCATGAGAACTGTCAAAAAAAAAAGCAGAGCAAAGCTTACAAAATCATTCTTAATCTTTTCTTAAGTCCCCTTGTGTAATGACAAAAAGGCCTGTCTTCTTTTCGGAGGAAATTAAAGTTCTGTGTGTTCGGTGCAGACACATAGATTTTACTCTGAGATCAAAAACTCCTCACAAGAGGATGTGACTTTGAAAAATAATTATGTATTTGTTGGAAATGTACAGTGTTTATAAAAAAAAAAAACATCTGAAAATGGAATGTGCTGAGCTGTTGGCTGAGGATTCCATTCAGGGGGGTCCACCTTGGTGGTAAGAGTTGATGGTATCTGCTGCAGCCAGACTGGCCTGTCTGCACGAGGGCCCCCACAGCACTGTCAGTCAGTCTAAGTGGAATACAGTGTAGAGCCTGTTACACCCAGGTGTTAAAGCTGAGACTAATTTGTCCCTTCACCATTCCACGTCCCCCTACATCGCTGTGTGCTTCCCTCCTTCACAGTCCTTCACAGTTCTTCCCTCCCCAGCTACCTTTCCTCCTTCGTTTATTAGAAGCATTACTGAACTGTGACTGAATCATTTCAATATCACCCCGGGATGCAACACACAGTGGCTAATTAGCTTGTTAAAAGGGAGGGAATTGTGGAAACTCATTTTCCTTCGCTCCAACCCCACCCCCCCCACGGTGTAACCAGGTGTCAACCTACGAGGTGGCACAGAGTTGTCGCGGTGCAGTCTCAGGAGAAAGCGTGGATGTGCCCAGTGCAGGCATCTGCTCGTTGTCATTTGGACGCCAGGTCACGTTAGCAGACACACACAAACACACACTACTCAATCACATAACAAGGCAGTCCAATGGGGACGGCTCCATTCTTTGGAGGCCAAGTTCACCACAGTCATTAGTCTCGTTTCGCTACCTAATATGTCTGGTGTGGCACGGGACCCGGTCCACGATGCCTGGACTCAGCCTCCCTGAGCACCACTGCTCAAGAGCGCATTTAGGATTGAGATAAAATGCAAAAGTGAATCATCATGTTGTTAAAACCCCTGAGTAAAAAATGCAGAATTCCTTGGAAGGAGCTTAATTTACTTCTGTATATGTTGTATAATGTATTCTACAATAACTGGAAGACCTGAATTGCTTTGAAAATGCTGTACACGTTTAATTTGGGGACCGGTTGGGACGTGTGAAAGATATTGACGTTGATGTTGACTCCGCCCCACCCATCTCCGAACCACTTTGTGCCTCAAGCGGTCCAATCTGCCCTCAGTTCTGCATGAACGGACATGGAAAACATCGCTACCAAGAGAACATTTAATGTTGCATATAAAGTTTACTGGCCTTGTTTGGAAAATTCTACATATTTTTGGGCAATTAACCAGAACACAGCGTGCGCTGAAGTCACTGTGGATTTATAACCGATGGTAGTAAATTTGGGTTGACCTGGTAGACGATCAACAGGCAATCATCAACAAAGATCTGGTGAAGAAAGATGTAATGACTGGCATTAAATCATATTATAATTCTAAACTTTATTCATAGAGAATTTTTATATGTTATATTACAAAGTCTTTTCCACAAGAGCATAAAACCCAAGACCACGGCAGGAAGAGTGAAAATGAAGACAATATGAAACAGCACTAAAGGAATATGAAACAACTGGTTCAGAAACAGCAGGAACTGATGGGAGAGCAAGAGCAAGAAAAATAAGAAATTATAGCAATTCTATACAAGTCTATAAAAATCCATTGTGCTTTAAAAGAAGTCGCTTTACTCGTCGTACCTCGTCATCACGTCGTTTCAAAGTCCGGGAGCCCTCATGGCAGCCCAGTCACCTTTGGTTTTTAGCCATGACGACCAGGAGGGCCCCCGCTGGGGATCTGAGGCTGAGACTGGACTCGTAGGGCATCGGTGCTGATAGTGTTGCTAATATTCTGACCACTGCAGCTGAATCATTTACGCGACACACACACCCACACAACGCCACCATATAGCACAGCGGGCGCATGAGGACAACAGCTTTCATCTCTAAACTGCCACGCTGCCCTGTTTTCCGCTCCCACAGCAGGTGAACTAAGTCTCAGAGAATCACTGCTCATCTATTACAAGGCAGCGCATATTAGGAGCTGGAGTAAAGACCCTAAGAGACCCAACAATCAGCTGTAAGTGCAGTCAAGTCATCATTCTAAGCACAGCACTGAAATTACACAGGTAATTGGAACTCCGGTGTCACTATTTCCTCTCTTAGACTTACATAAACAAGTACAGAGGCAATATTCCATTTATCTTACCTTGTACCCAAGCAGGGTGCATCATTATACGCAGAACAAAGCCTAACAAGGCTTGTGTATTTGTGAAATGGATGGCCCTGTGGCATCGCCATTCTTTCTTCTCTAAAGATCCCAGCTCTTGGGAAGATTGAAGGCAGAGAAAGAAAGGAGGGAACGGAGGATGCAGAGAACCGCAATCAGATAGTTTCACCAGAACTGAACTTTCCAAGCTTTTTGATACTACACAAGAGTGTCGGCAGTATTTCTTGTGGGACAGGAGATAGTCCGTGTCTACAGCAAAAAACATTTGCATTTTCTCACACACACCATCCTCTGTTAGATTCGCCTATTCTGCCTCTTCAGGGGAAAATAGCAACACCCAGCAAAGCCGCATGAGTCAGTGTCATTGTGTCCCTGAATTTCAAGCTTTCAGTGCAGCCCCGCTTCCACAAAGAGCGCAGTTTGACGGGGAAAAGCAAACAAAGGTGAGAAGGCAACAATAGCATCGGCATTCGGTTAGAGGGCGGAGATGGTGCCAACATAAATGTAAAAATATTGCATGATAATTCCATTGTTATGGCCAGTCTGCACACTAGAGGGGGAGCTTTCTCTGGACGTGTGAAGCCCGTCACAGTTCAGTAAATGTCCCCCTTCACGGGGCACAGCAGGAGACCAAAACTCTCCAGCTGCTGCCAGTTGCTGTCTGGGCCCACCAGAAAATCCTATCCGAGCCTTGCCTAAGTACTGAAAGAGGTCACTCCTTTTTATGTGTGTCGTCGTTTTAAACCTGTTTGGGGAAAACCATAGGCACAAAAAGGATGGCCCAGACAATCATACTGTCATTTTTCTTCCATTTGAATGACAATTATGGAGAAAGTGCTTTGATCCCAAACACAAGCACAGCACGCCCAGGCCCGCCCCCCCTCCCCCCCTTGGTTACATGAAGAAAAAAACTTTTCAAGCAAAAAAAAGGTGCTGGGGGGGGGGGGCGATCTTCAGACTTAATTGTCCCTTTCCGACGCACCTGCCTGGATATGTGAAGATTGTTGCTGTTCCTTTCTACTATATGTTAATATCATGTGCATATACAATTACTGCATTCCGTCACCTCATCTGACATACCTCAGTATTTGTTTAATTCCAATGTGTTTCAGTTGTTTCAGTAGTGAAGGAACAGCACACAGGGTGAACCCACTGACGGAAAACCAATATTCATAAGAGACGATGGGGGGTCCAAAAGTCCAAAATAATAAATGAACAAAAAGTAAATGACACTAGCATATACGCCTTTCAGGGATTCTTCTGTGTGTGGTTGGAAAGGGCTTCAGTATTTTTTCCGGGCAACAGAATTACAGTGAATTGCACGAGAACATTGAGAGAAAGAAGAGATGCAGAGGGGAAAAACAAAACTAAGAAACAGGAAGATGAATTGATGAGGTGCTGATATCCTCGGTCCCTTCTGCCTCCTGCCCCCAGATGAGTTGATCCATATTCAAATCACATTCTGTAGTACATTGCGACAAAAACAGGAGGCACCATTAATATTGACCATCTACTGCAAAGCTGAGGAACATAACAGGGATATTTCTGGTCCCATTTCTTCTTTTCCCCGCTCATCATCACTTTGATTCTTTTCTACTTTAAGTTGTGACTCGGACTGCGTTTGCCAGTGATCACAATGGATGGATGCACTTGTTAATAGTAAGACGGCTGTTTTACACGATGACTGAGAATATTTAACCAGAATCAACAAAAAGTCATTTTGGAGGACTTGAGGAGATTCTCAAGCTTGTGGCAATTTGTCACAAACAACCCGAGGCAACGCCACAAGCCGCTTTAGCTACTACAGTGGGTTGTATTTGTATTTTTTTTTCCTTCAGACGTCCCATTATTCTCTGTCTGCATTGTCGTGAAATGAATCAGAATCACAAACACCCCGTATGATTCTGCCTCGAGCACAACAATATGCGTTCCTGTCTTCTGTCCTTCAGTCTGCACATAATGAAAGGACTGGGATGCTACACTGTGCAGTTTGGATGATGGAATTATTCCAGTCTTTTATATTATACTGCCGATACTTTGCACTCTGTTTGTGATGAGCATTTAAAATTGAATAGAGTTTTTATTGTATTTTCAGTCATGCTTCTGCTTCCCTTAACCAAAATAAAATCAGGCAGAACTATGAGCACCTAATGACACATTTCCTGAGGCAGCATTTTTTTAAGCAGTTTCATCAGAAACCTTCCCTCTGTCGTATAAATGGCAAAACTTTGCTGATCTGCTCTCTTTGGAGATGGAAGTCCCTCCTCAGAGACCCCAGATCCAGGAGATTTTTTTGTGCCTTTCATCTCCTGCTGTTTCTCACATACACACACTTACACCACACACACAAAAGAGAGCCCACTGGTCTGGAAAAGGGTGACGGAGGTCAGCCTTCCTGCTCCCAGACACTGTGGTGGAGCTCAGTGTCAATCCAACTCACACCGTGTCAGCATGAAGTGACAGAGCAGACGAGACAGCCCCCTCCACCTCCTCGTACGCTCATTCATTCTTACAGTAATTCCCCATTGGTCGAGCGGGCGTGGGATGCTGAGCATGAGTTGGAATGAAAAGGGGGAGCAGGGGTCTGCGGGATGACAATAAATGGGGCAGGAGGCCAAGGAAACAGGGAGGCGCACCCGCTGGCCTGAGTTCCTGTCTGCTCTGATCAGAGACATTTTAAATCTGTTACTACTTCCCATGACCGACCTGTAGTGCCAAAGATCACTGCAAGGGTCAAAGGTCACTGCCTCTGCATGCCCCTGTTGACCGGCATCAATAAAAGGTCACACACACACACACACACACGGCACATTCCACCATGCACGGATATTCAAATATGACTGTGTTTAAATTATTTGACGGCATAAGCATAGAAAATAAAGGTAAGATCACAAATAAAGGACTAATCCCTTCCACTCTCCTGCCTTTGTCTCCACTGACCCAGAGAGCTGTCAGAAGAGCAGAAAGGGCATCAAACACGCCTTGTGAGGTGGCTGACGTGATCAGTAACCATGACCCAGACCACAGGACAATGAGCTGGTCGAAAGGGCGACACAGAAATGCCATGGAAGACATGTTCCAGGAGAAAATTCAAACTGACGCAATTTTAAAGCGAATAAGGCAAAGTAGGACAAAAGTGAAACAGGAACCAGCAGAATGCTCTTGGATGGGTTGTGCCTCTTTGACTGGTGGGGGTGATGCAAGTGTGGAGACAATTACTGGACATCTGCAAGATGAAAAAATGTCAGAAATCTCTCCAGAAATAAGACTGCATCCTTTGTTCTAATTACTCCTCGTCCCTGACAGGACTGAGGGAAAGAGGACATCTTTTCATGGGAGGAAAAAGAGAGAAAGGGAAGACTTGGAGTTTGGAGAAAAGGAAGAGACTAAAGGAGGGGGCAAAGATGAGGGGGGGAATACTGAATGGAGACAGCAGGAGGACAGAAAGGCCGAAAGACGGAACAGAGAGCGGCTTAGAGAAGCGTCTCAGCCCGGAGAGTTCACCATGCATCTCAACCCAACATCCTCTGCTCTCACCAAAGATAATAGATCGAAAGCAAGGGAAACCACAGGAGGGAAGGCAAAGACACCAACACAACAAGCAGATGTGTCGTCTGGCCTGCACTGAAATTAATCCTCCTCCCTTATCCCTCTTTCCCTCCTTTTATCAGAGTGAACAAAGAGCGCTGCTTCTGCTTCAGGTTGGAACAACAGAGGCGGCGAGACAGTAGATTCCAGCTCTGACTCCACACCGCAAGGAAACAGGGGTGAGTGTGGATGGGTGGGAGACATGGATGTGCCTACTTGCCAGGTCAGTTGGGGTCTGATGACAGAGGGAAGGTGGGCAAACGGAGATGGTTGGGGGTTAGGGGAGGCTGGATGGGACAGTCATGAGCGTTAAAATGTTATGATATGATAAAATGTTTAAAAGTATAAAATATTTACCTGTGACGTTGAAATTTTTGCAACTCTGCCTGTTCCCATATAAAATATGTTGAGAACATAGTTAATGGTCGATTGTTCACAGATGAACAATAAAAACGGAAAACATTTGACTGCACACTGTGTGTATGTGTGTCTTCCATCCATGTCGGACGTCTTACTTTAAATCTCGGTAAGTGGGCCGCACAACATGAGACAAGCTTCTTTGTTCTCGCTTCGCTGTCGGAGCAATCATGACATTGGAACCGAGGTAGAGACAGAGACTCTTGATTGGTCCCTGCGAGACAAACACTGTAAACCCATCCTAGGTGTGACTGGCACCAAACCACGTCACAGGATTAAGGTGGGACCTCCACAAAGACAGCAGATACGCAGGGATGGACAAATACTGACAGAGAGAGCCACAGGAGTCTAAACCCTATTCGCACAGGAGCAGAGTTACCACGGGAACATGTGATTCAGAAAGACCCCCTGTCTCTCCAGAGACCTTTTCAAAGCCCAGTAATAGAAAATAGGGTTTGATTTGAACGAAACTGCTTGAATTCTACTGTGGTTAATCATGAAAGTGGTGATTGTTTCATCCATAATGTTTTGTGCAGAGTTATGACAGCGTGTTCAAGATCACAGCTGCAAACCAAGCACACGCTGTGTGACATACAATCGGAACGCATGTAAAACAAAGTGCTGCTGCGTCTCTTTGTAAAACTGACGGGACGAAGAAAGAGCTCTCTTTTGTTGTTAGAAGGAAAACTTTGATCAAAGTTACTTCCCCTCATCCATCTCTGACTCTCCTGGCCGCTCATAAATCATCTTCACTATGCCAACTGTCAGGCACAATCCCAGAGATGCAAAGAGCTCATTCGCCGACATAACGCTCTGAGCAGATCGCTGCTCTGCTGCGTTAGCATGGAAAAACAGTAGAGAAAATCTCCTTTTTGGGCTGACAAACGGAAACTGTCCCAATTAACTTTTGTACATAAGATTAACCTTGTGATCATTATCCTAATTGGTTTGCACAAAGAAAGCCTCCCCAAACAGACTGTCAGGCTTTAATAAATGTGGCTGATGAACGTCAGGATGATTGACTCCTGTGTGTTTGGAGTTAAAGGGGTTTGCATATATTTGCAAGAAAAAAGTAATTAGTTAGTTTTTGCATCTTGTTTACAGGAATTTGACAAACCTTTTTTGCCTTTAACTCCCTCCTGGGCTACAGTCATAAAATTATTTGCTTGGCTGCACTGAGTCCTGCCACAGTGTGTCTGCAATGCTAATAAACTCCACTGGCGCTGGCAGGTAATAGCATGCTACTGTAACTTTTCTACCTCAGCTCAGCACAGCTCAATCAGCGCCTGCCAGAGGCCTCTTGGCTACGAGTCCCCGCGGCTTAAAATCAGCAACTTTCAATCTCTGTGTGTTAGCATGCAAGAAGATGCAACTGTACGTCTGGGATGGGTGATGAGACGAGCAGACAGCACGGTGTGAGAGCGAGAGAATGGCAGCACACACACACTCTACGGTACACACAAATACACAAGTTGTCTAATATCATGATGGCCCCTGACTCCCTTTAAGAGGCCGAGGAGCTGAAGAGGGTAAAATAAATACTCTGCTTTATTACTGAGAGACAGAGAGGGGAGGGGTGGAGGGAAGAAGTAAAACAGAAAGCCAGGACAGACTGGGAAAGCACACGCACACACACACACACACACGTTGAATCACACATGAAAAACAGAGAGGACGACCCTTTAATTCCGCTGGCCAACAAACTTCCCTACATCACGACATCAACCATCCACTGAAAAGTAGAACGATTGCATACAGGACTTTTTGTTGGTTTTTTAATAATGAAAACAGTTCAATGTCATTGATGACATAAATTAATTCATATTAATTAATTCATACATTTAAATTGCACATTTATATAAAAAAAAATATATATATATATATATATACCGTATAAAATAGCGGTACATTAACATGTGGCGGCAACACTAGTAATTTATTGCATTTCTTTACTGCTGTATAGCAACAGTATTGACCAAGAAGTATTACGTGTTCATACAAGCTCCGATGCCGCAAACCTTTGGAGCTCCAGCTCACAGCGGAGCTTTCTGCTACAGCAAGAAATAAAACCACTGCTGGTCGATAAACTGTGTCAACGTTACACATGCACACATGTGTAGTTCAGGGCGATTTGTTGGTAAGTTAATTGCTACTTTTTCTCAGGACAAGTTCCCAGAGTAAATCATTACAGTTTAGGGAAAAACTTTAAGGTTGAGGGTTTTTAAAGGTTTGATATAAGGTCTGAGGTTAGAGTTGGGCAGGTAGCAGTCAGGGTGGGGACAAGTCTCAGGAATATAAGTCAATGTAATGGGCTCGAAAGTGATGGGAACACCCGCTATCGTAATCCCCCAGGACGGACAAGGGAACACCACAATGAATAACACGGTGGAGAGAGCAGTACAGATGAGAGAGAAAGAGGTCAGTGGAGGAGAATATGCAATGCAGACCAGCAAATCGTTTTCTGAATACATTTAAACAACATCGACACACATACACACACAAATTATGCATCTTAGCTCTCATACAGTTCTATCTCTTTATGTCATTTTTTAATTGCTAGTCAGAATAGCCCACAATCATTGTTCTAATGTTCAGACAATTGCCCGACCCACGCGCACGCACACGCCCACACCTCCCACGAGGCTAAGCGGCTCCTCCACCACCCACCAAACTGACCTTCACCTATCACACAGGCTTCATATATACAGTCACTGCGGACCACCTGCCCACATTCATCCCTGACTGTCAGTCAGTGGAATCAGTGGTCCACCCCAACCCCCCCCAGCCACACACCCACCCTGTGATCCATCCACCAGCAAGCTCAACGCACCAAACAACACCACCCACAACCAGCACAGACCGTAACTACCGTGACGAACCGTCTGAACTGGAAGAAACTCACTGCTGTGAGCAGTTTACATCTCATCTTACAGAAGGTTATTTCAACATATGTACACATTGGACTTGAGGAAAAAGAAAACAGAGGGAATCTGACTCATTTTTTAGACAATTCTGCACATCGCTTAATAGTTGGTGGCTAGTGCAGAGTGCGTCTTTC
>CAAKHB010001917.1:252838-278520 GCA_901007665.1 Aeoliscus strigatus | reverse complement strand
ATCTTACAGAAGGTTATTTCAACATATGTACACATTGGACTTGAGGAAAAAGAAAACAGAGGGAATCTGACTCATTTTTTAGACAATTCTGCACATCGCTTAATAGTTGGTGGCTAGTGCAGAGTGCGTCATTCTGGAGTGATAAAGGCCAGACATGAAAACTGATTTACCACACCTTCTGCAGTTCTGACAATCCCCTCCAATCTGTACATCTAATGGGATGCAATTGCTGCGAGTAGCAGTCCGTTCCTACAAGTCAGCGCGTTAGTCCTGCTCGGGTAGAAAAAGGTCCATTACCAATCTGTTTTACACAGATACACACTTGTGGCTCATATTTCTATCCCTGGAGCGCTGTCTGGAAAAGTGGAACAAATGCTCCAGGTAGTGCAGCATGCTATAAGCAATCACACACACACACCACTATGGGTCTGTGTGGGTCGGAGGAGGGGGGGGGGACTGATAAAGCTGCATGTATTCCAGTGACAACCACATATCCACAGCGATTTATCTAAATGTAAATCAGTTGCCACCACTCAACCACACACACACACACACAATTTACATTGCCAATCCAAAAATACACAATGCAGCCAGACTGTGCAATGTCTGGCCGTGGGCACACACGCGCACACACGTGCACACACACAAAACCCCTTTTTATCTGTGCCCTGTGGTGCACACTCATTTTCACCAGATTCACTTGTAATTAACAACAGGCGTATACCAGGAAGTTACCTTGGAAGAGAGGCGTGCAAGGTGTGAGAGTGGGTGGAGTGGGAGATGTGAGGGTGGTGGAGGACTCCAGACACCAGCTGAGTCTCCTGAAGGCTGTGTGTGTGTCACAAGGAAACGTTTTTAGCGTGACAACAGTCTATAATAACGTCAAAATTACAGGGATTCAGTCCATCTGTAAAGTGAAATAATAAACTTGTGTGTTAACGTTCAAATCTCTGCTGTCTCTGGTGACTGAAATCTGACTGCTTCAAGTTCCTGCACAGGACAAAGACGGACATCCTCTAATGTACAGACTACTGCATTATGTCAGCTGAAAGCCTGTTCACCTCAGCGACCTGCGCTCTGCCGCCCGGCTGAACCCGAGCCGTGCTCTCAGTGTAAATAAGGCACCTCGGACCTGCGACATGTGATGTAAACAACTCTGTAAAGTGATCTATGCTTCTAAAGGTTATCTGGGGTCTTGGCAACAGAGAAACAACCTCCTTGATGCTGCCCGACGCCTTCCCCACTTCTACGTAGCTGTTAATTAGCCCAGTAAAGTGCACCATTAATCGATTGCCTGTCTCTGCGCTACAGCTCATAACGGTGTTGCACTGGAACAACAGCAAGTGAAGAAATGAGATTGAGGGAGTCACACTTTACATCGGAGGGGGAGAGAAGGAATCTTTTATTCACTTACAGTCAAACCAACTCACCGCACAAGTGACTCAGCGGAGCAAGAATGCAACAAACCTACCAGAAGAGAAAGATAGAAAGGATTCTTAACAGTGTGTGTATGGATATATTATATATACACATGGTAATTGGCTGCATTTTAAAAGCGCTTTTCTACTTTACCAGCACTTGAAGCAATTTTGCCTCTTTTAGACACATTCACACTTGCTGGCTGAAGCTGCTAACACATTCAGACACTGATGATGCAGCATCAGGAGCTTCTTTGACAAAGAGGGGAGTCGGGATTCAAACCAGGAACATTTCAATTACTGGACAAACCACTCTGATGTCAGTCGGTGTGTGTGTGTGTGTGTGTGTGTGTGTGTGTGTGTGTGTGTGTGTGTATAGCCTAAGGTTCGGAGAACACCATCTAAAGGTCGGGGATCATCTCTGTCAGCTTCATATCTAATAGTATGTTGTGACACATCCGATCTTTACAGGTCAGCTTCAAAGATCTGCATATCACACGTTCCAGACAATTTAGTTGAGGTGCAGCTCTCCTCCAGCGATACACTGATTTGCAGTCTAATAGAGGCTGAAGGGAAAAAGACAGTTATTTGCGTCCTCACGGTTCACCTGATTTTTAAGATACAGTCGATGGGTAGTCAGAGGACCCAAAGTTTGTGATGGTTTCAAGGTTTCAATTTTAAGGCAATAAACCAAACAACTCCAACATACGTTCATATGTTGATCTAGCAAATTTTAAACAACAGTGCCCCGTTTGGAACATGTTTTCCTTTGCTTGTCCAAAGACTTTTTTTCCCCTTTTGTGCCTAAAACTACCCGACTCAACAACATCTAAAATTAAGGTCAATATCGAGCACCCTGCAACTATCCTATTAAAACATCGCCAAAATAACTCGCGAGGTCTACAGTCTAAAGTCCAAAACAAATCTGCTTGATTGGAAAATTATGATATTAAATATACTTTGACGTTGAAACTTCATTGAGAAAAAACATCTGCAAACTAAAGTTAAAATTGACTGTGCAACCTAGTCTGCAACAAACTATGTATTCTGCACATTTAACGCAAAACCAAAAGCTAAAATAAAATAAAAGAGCTCCATGGAACCGAAGTCTGGGTGTTTCTTTTACCAACATAAAAAAAAATCTCCAAGCCTTAAGAAAAAAGCCCAGCAGGCCTCAAAGTCTGTGAAAATCCAGCGTTTCCTTTCACCATGCAGTTAGAAGCCATCTTCGGCCTTGAGAAGACAGACAATTTAGAGGTGTAAAGGAGGCCCGAGGGATAGATGAATGAAGAGGGAGATGGAAGGACACGTGTACTGTACCTATGAAGGAATGGGCAAACACAGATGAAACATAGATGGACAGACTGTAATTGGGATTCCCTCACCGGTACAGTTGCTGACCTCGTTAACCCCAGCGGCTCGTTACAGTCTCGTTACAGCGGCATTCTCTAGGCCCATCCTCTGTCACACCTTCATTAAGCCCATCGACCCACCGTGCTTATTAAACACATTCATTATCCCGAGTATTGAACCGCTGCTGCTATCACCGGCCCCAAATGCATCACAGGGGGAGTCAGCAGTGGGACGTCAGGTGGGGGGTGAGATGGTGGATGGAGGGAATGCTGAAGGTCCAAGTTTACAAATACACACAAGGAAAAAAAACAACCTCTGTGAATGTTCATAAAACCCTTCCTGCCTCTTATCAATCATCACTAATGAAGTCAGTGATTGGAGAAGGTTGGGCCTCTCAATCACAGTGACAGTGTGTGTGTGTCAGGGAGGGGTATGGATTGTGAGAGAAGGAGAATGATGGAATGATTACTGGGGCCGAGGAGATGAAAAGAGGATAAAACCAGTGAGGAAATTAGAAAAAGGACAACAGGCTTTTCTCCGTTGTGTCCTCTTCTGTTTTACACTTCTGGCTTTTCTCCACAACACAAGACCGATCAAGGACTGCGATTCATCACAATACATATACATCCAATGGGCCAAAGGCTGGGCCTCCACCTGGCTTCACACGCCATGACATCATCCCTGCCCTTCTCAAACAAAAGGAAAGATCATCATCAGCGCGACAGAGAGGAGGAGAGAGAGTGTGAGGGAAAGAGCAAAGAGATTAAGAGGAGTAAAGGCGTGAGCGAGGTGTCGGAAAGGGCCATGAATCACGGTGACATCCCTGGCTGGGTGTCAGAAGCTGCAGCCGTCTGGGGCCGGATGAAGAAGAGGCCTCCACATCACATTGCTCTTTAAATACTCACCAGATCAGAGCCAGGATGTGAGGTCACAGAGGGGGCGGGATTAAAAGAACAATGGTCAGGTGTTGATTGGGGCACATTTCTACACAATCCATCATTATAAGGAAATGGAGGGGAATAAAAATGACAATAAGTCGATTTATATCTAGTGACCTCACCTTCTCCACTCAACAAACAGGAGGGATCTATCAGTTGTATTCATTGCGCAATATGCGTTGTACTGACTTACTGGAAACGACGAGGTTGTGTAACTTGAGGTCTTTTTTACTTAAAATAGAGGACGCAAATAGTCAGAACAGGCTTATTGAATCCAGATAATCCACTGCACAGCGACGTCAAAAGGCCCAGGATCAGCTTCAGTGACAGATTGTTGTCGATGTCCCGTTCCACCGACACACTGAAGAGAGACCGTTGCTCCCCTGAGCCATGAGGCTCTACAACACCTCTCGGGGGAAAAAATAATAAAAGCTGACACTGGATCTGGTTGCTGAAAGTTGGACCTATTGCACTTATGTACTATTTTACTTACCATATTTGATTGTGTTTTTGCTTTCTGGGTCCTACATGCCCCCCTGTGTCCCCATTCTTATTCTTGTCACACTGCTGGATTTGAATAATAGTATCTGGCGAGTCACGTAACCACAGTACTCTAGCGTACGGTAGCGTGAATGTACTGGTAGCAATAACGTCAGTGTTGAAGGGTAAAAAGATTATGTATAACTCTGAAAAGGCCATTGAGAGAAATTCATTCGTTCATTGCCATATGGTATTATCAACCAGTGCCAACGTGTACTTGATGACGACAGTATTTACATCTTCAACAGGTGATCAAATCTTGTCGAAGCGACAACAGGTCTACAAATGTTCCTGCAGTCAACCTCTTAATCATTCATTTGGAAAAGAAGAAAAACGTGCATGTCTTAAATATCAAACTAGAAGATTCATAAAGCCTGTTTTGCAGCCTGTTTTCCAACCAGTCACCCGCAGCTGTATTCCTGCGGTTAGCCAGTCCTACAGCGCCCTCTGCAGGTGGAAGTCAAACACAAAGCTAAAGGCATCTCAACCAACAAATTCAGGAAGTTCAGGGGCTGCTGTATTCGTCTTTTGTATTGAAATTTTTTTGTTTTCTTTTGATCAATCACCACCTTCAAACATAGATCCCATGGGAGCCCCCACCATCTGTGTGTGTGCGTGTGTGCGTTTGTACGTGTGAGGAGATATTTAAAAATGCTTATACAAATAAACTCCGTTTTCCATTGACGATGACAACTATTCTGTCCGTCACAATTACAGTTTTTGACTTTCTGACTTTGTCTTCTTTCCACAAGTTTGATACGTTCTCTGGGGGGGAAAGAATCCCGCCACACCAGTCTACTTTTTTTTTCTAAACAAAAAAAGTCATTTCGCCTGTTTTTTGAATAGCTGCAGAGAAAAAAATGTTAACGCAGAATGGATTCCTAAGGTAATTCATGTTGAAAGGTGAAAAAAACTCGTACCAAGGTGAAATATCGCAGTGGAGATGGACAGACTCACATTTCCAAAAGGGCTTTCTCGTCCTCCCTTTCTTTCTCTCCCTTTTAAAAGTTGTTTTGTTCTTGCGCAGGCGGCAGAGGGAACATATCGATGATGTCTGTGTCTGAGTGCAGCCAGCTGTCCAAGTTAATGTCAGTGCTCATTAATGCATCTGATTACTCTTCAGGCAAAGGCCGATCAGCACACGCACACACACACACACACACACAAACACACAACAGGGTTTTGGGGACATAGATCGATGCAGAGGCACTTCAAGGGAGGAAAGTGCTGGTAGCTGAGAATACATACTGAGAATGTAACCTGGTGAAAACAAAGTTTCAAGAAAAGAATGCACAAAGTTCATGACTTTTGCAAACCCATAATATTTGCTTACGTAAACCACTAACAAGAACTTTCATGAATGTGGACCCCACATTAATCATTTGCTCGATATAATGTAAAGAAATAGGGAAAATGGACAAGAAACACAACAAAATGATAATTTGGCACAAATTCTCTTCATCAACAGACAACATGTGAGATAACCTTCATCCATGAACAATAACATTACAGTCGTAAAATATCCACAGTAAAAAGCAGCGATTAGTAAGTAATTCAAAACAATAGCAATTGAATAATACCAGTGACAGTCAAAGAGACACTGATTCTTTTTCTGCAGCTCAACAGGCTGATTAACTTACAGAGGCTGTTCCAAATGTGATGAGAAAACAAATTCCCTACTAGTGTGGAGCACACAGAAGGTTCGACTGTTACTTCCACACCTTTTACAGCAATAACCCCTGGAAATGACGGCTTCTACACAGTTTCCTAATATGAAACTCGTTTCCCGTATGAGTGTGGTATTTGGATCACGCTGCACAGTTGGGAGAAGAAAAAAAATGTCTTTTGCCGAGTCTTTTTTGATTGAATTCCGCATATCACCGCTGTGAAAAGATGTCCAAAGTCACTTTTTATTCTCTATCTGCAAACGCATGCAGGTCAATCAACATCAATGAGAGTGAATACAAATAAAAAACATAAGAGGCATTTGCCACATTCGCATTTTCCAAGAAAAATCGTCACTACTCTCTATCACAAAATGATTTAAGCTAAATGCGGCATGCTAATATGCTGCCAATGACTGCAGATGCTGATATTAGCAGATATGATGTCAGAGCCTAATCGCTAGAGACCCATATGTCTGCCTGCCTCAATTTAAAAGTCGACATTGATGCACAGCCATGCCAGCAGAGTGATTTGTCTGAGGGTTTTATAGTTGAGTGGAAGAGGGGAAACTATGATGCTGGATGATGCAGCACAGCTGGGCAACAGCAGTAATCCTGGCTGCTGATTGGACACACTCGCGGGTTGAGACTGACGGAGGGGAGGGTCTCATTAGTTGAATGAAAATGAAAACAAAAATCATTATTTTCCCAGGTTGAGATGTTTCAGTCTGGACAAAAGTGGTGGACGAACAAACATTCAAACAGGATTTCAAAACTTTGTGGAAAAAGGCCCATGGTAGTGTTAAGAGGAAAGGTGGAGAATGTGGTTGAGACTGACAGGCGTCCTCTTTGATAACAACAGAACCTGACAGAAGACAAACACACCTCTACATGTCAGTGCTGTCAAATCCACTGAGAACTTATGTGGTCCAATCCATGCAGCCAAACACAGAAAACTCCACTAGAGAAATGTAGTTGTTAAAAAAAAAAAACACTGGAAATTCTGGATGGGAGCTGAACGTCTCCCTTTGACAGGCATAAGCCAACCCAATTAGCAGACAAACTGAATAAACATGACAAACATCTGACATCCTGAGAAGTCTTAACAACTGTCTTTAAAGTCTGGGGGGTATTAGTGGGATCCTGAAGAGGAGACACACAAAACACTGATTCTGCTTTTGTGTGTGTGGTTCTGTTTCTCTGTAATTACAGGCAAATATGTGTGTGGGGGGGGGAAGTTTCCAGAGCAGATTTCCAGTGCAGCTGGCAGCTGTTCAAGTCATCCGTTTCCGTGTGTGGGTGACTCGTAGGTTTTTAACAAGACCGAGGTGTACGTTAAAAGGTCTGTCCCTTAATACGTCACACGTAACACTGTCACTTCCTTTCCCCACATATTATGTCTGATTAAATCTGCAAATGTCAATTCACAATTTCATCTGTGCTAATGCTTCACAGGACCTTTGGGACATCTGTTTCTTCGCCCCGGCCAGCAAAAACTAGACATGTGACACGCCGCGCAAATGCGGAGACGACGCCACGTCCACTGCCACACATAGTTTTTGCTCTGACGCATGAGTGTGAAGATGTGGCAAGATCACAGACGAGGCTGTGATAGAAAATGTGGTAATTACAGCTAAATTGAGGGCATGTGGTAATCTATGTTAGGTCATCTCCCATTTCACTTACATGTTGGACTAATTAAAATTGCAAATATGTGTGCGTGTATTGACAAAGGGTGGGGGAATCTTATCCCTCGCTTTGCAGGAAAATTAGGTGCTAATACTTTGATTTTAACAGGATGCAAGAGCAGATTTTTTTTTTAAGAAAGAGGAAAAGAAAGTAGTAAAGTGCTTCCTTTGCAAAAATGTTGGCAGAACGCAATGTGTATTTAATTGAGAAGAACAGTGGAGTTACCAAGTTACTACCGGCGAAGAAAGAGGGGTGACGTGAGGCTTTTGCAGCTAATAGTACGTCCACCAGTTGCTGTATAAAACTTTCAGGACTGCCTCTCCTCCCTACAGCAAAATGACGGGAGATGAGGAAAAGGGGAATTTGCTATTCTCAGAGGTTTTCCCTTCGAGGCGGTGGAAGAGAACAGAATATCAATAGGGCTGGAAAAAAAAGACAGTTCAGAAGATGAAAACAAGCCTTGAAAGGCAACTGGTGCAATATAACCAACTCTGGCATAAATACTGGATGAACGGCAATAACGAATGCAGGGTAGATGCCAAAAGGAATGGAGAGCGCCGAGACATGAGAGTCACCTGCTCTCCAAACAAGGCTCTCTTAGCCCTGGGTTATCTGTAGCCTTGGGTTGCTTTGGCTCCAGGCTAACAAGTGCACAGGCATGCGTCAATTTGTCAACTGCACACAATATTTGGAGACACCAGTCACTGGTGGAGACACCCCCTGCATCGCTGTATTAACTTTCAACTGTCCTCCACCACGAAAACAAGCAGCATGAAAACTAGAAGTACACCAGGAGAGCACAGACCTGATCCAAAGCCACTAGACCTCTCGTCTATAAGCACATCCAATAATGTTGGTATTGAAAAAAATATAGATTTCTGACTGTAGTTCGAGTATTTCGGAATCTTCAACAAAGGAATACATGAAATGCAAGTATTTACGAACGCAAAGTGCCTGGAATTTTTGTTGATACTGATTTGGTTGATATTTGTCATGATATCCAATCCAAAGTAGCATCCTGCTGCCTGAACACACAAAAAGAAGCACGAGACAATGAAGTGTTTATAGAATAAAGCCTCATTCCCAAATCCATGGAGAGACCGTTTCTGATTCCGCTTGATTCTTTTTTAGCCTTGAAACAGCCACAACGGAGATAGCACTTATTTTTCTCTCTAATCCAGCCAGAGTTTTATAGCTATACTACTAAAGATAGTGACAGTTGGAAAACTAAAGTAAAACAATCTTTGGGGTAGCTAAGATAAATATGGTGACATGGGAGTTTTTGGTTGGGTGGGACTCACAGAGCCATGCCGCTCAGATTATAACACACAGGAGCAGTTCATTCCCTGCCATGAGTCTACTACATCCACATGGGGAAAAAGATGTTTGAGGCTCCAGTGACACATTAAATCCTGTTTATAGAAGAGTTAAATGGTTTGGCGTGCATATTTTAGGAGCAACAGGCCAAACAACTTCAGCCAAACAGGTTTATCTCATTTGGAGAAAATCAGCGATGCTGCAACATCGGTTTCTTCATTGTGAGCGGCCTGAGGAGAGACACTTCGAGCTGTCAGAGAGAACAAATGGTCTTTGAGAAGAAAAGCCAGGTGTGCATTTCTGGCTTATCACAGTACCTGTCGACTCCACGCCAACTTTGAGCCAATTAACCAGAGAACGTAGACATAACAACTCCCACATAAGATCATTCCGTTTTTCTTGGCGTTAATGACAGGAGGTTCTCCACCTCAGTCTGAAAAATGCCTCCAACTGATACAGCTGCACTGAATTGTTATCAGACGCAATATTCATTTCTCACCACAGAGCAATCACGAATGGGCTTTAAAGAAACTGAGCTATTGTTAACAACTGGAAAAGGACTAATTCATCAAGATCATAACTACCCATGAACTGAACGGAAATATCAGCAGGAAAATAGGCAAACGCATTAGTGATAAATGCGAGAACGGGGTTTACATCAGACATGACAAATGACTATCCATATTCTCTTTCTGTATCAGAACCCAGACACACTTAGAAATGATAAATAAAAGAGGATGTGTGGTTGCAATATGGGAGAAAAATGCACAACTCAGCATTGCAACCACCAGTCTGTGGCCAAGAGGAAGAATGCAGCTGTCGGAACTTTCAGAAACTGGGAAACAGTGACATCTAGTGGTATTTGTTTAGAAGCCAGTCACTTGTTGATGTCCTTCCACATGTGTCCTGTTCACATGTCTCCATTGTAGGAATTTGAACCACACATGGACACAAAGGCGATGGAGCTTTTGTCTGTTGATCACAATTATGGGAGCCTGTGCAGCAAACAATACACAAACAACACTCTGGCTAATCTAAAGACAAACACAAAGAAACAAGCACAGCACTGAACAACATGCAACCAAAAGAAGCTGCACTGACCAGTTTGTTTTCTTGCAGGTAGAGTCTTTGCAGTTTGGGACATCCTCTGGCCAGGGCCACCATGCCTTCATCACTGACACCATAGCACTGGCCCAGGTGGATGTCTCTCAGCTCACTGCAGTGCTCTCCCAGCTGATGGAGAAAAGGAGAAATTACTGAGGGTATCAAAGAGGAAAATCTCTCTCCAAAGCTATTTTCTTTCAGTGAAACATGCTGTTTTGAAACACGAGTAAAAAAATACCTTTTTCAGTGCTCCGTCTGTCAGTTTGTCTTGGTTCCCTACGTGCACCTTGACCAGCAGAGGGCAGTGTGTGGCCAAGGCCGACAGGGATTTGTCACCGAGCTGCTTGCAGCGGTACGCTGTGTATTTCTGCAGGCCCGGGCAGTGGGAGACCAGGGCAGAAACGCCGTGGTCATGGACCCCTCTGCAGTCTGAGATGTTGATCTCTGTCACATTCTGCCTCCGAGAGGCTATTTTCACCAGGAGGTCATCATTCACCTAGAAACACAAGGAGGGAACAAAATTAGCAGAAACCAAAAGTACAAATCACTAGTGTCACGCATACTGAACAGCTATTTGTCAAAGCTGCACAACACCAAAACCACCTCACCTCACCTCACAAAGTCTGAGCTTTAACTATATCTGTACCTGCTAGTTTCTGGTTTAGTTTATATTTTCAACTTTTATTTTCTACCTCTTTGTCACGTTTACCTCTGTTTATCTTACTATTACTTACTGTTAATGTCTTTGCTGCTGCAATGCCAAAATCCCCCCCCACCAAGAAAGTGATAAAATATCTAATAAGAGGGCCATTTCATCCAAAAACAACATGATGTGATCACTTACTTGTTGTAGGCCACTGAGGTCGATTTGTTTCCAGAACTGGAAGTCCAAGCAGAGATCCCTCCAGTACTTACAAACTAGAGAGGCACACAGGCAGCGCTCCTTCACCGTCAAGTGTGAGAGCACCTGTTTGGGGCGTGGTCAAATGCACAAAGTCCCTTTAGTATTGTCCAAGTCATTGAGAAACATTTCAAATGCATCTCACCCAGTTGATGAACTCTGACCTTAAGAAGGATGGAGGAAGGCAGGTGGTTGATACTTAAATGATCAGCAGCATCAGAACCTCTCGCCTGGCCATCATCGTACTGATGCAGGCAGCAGGGGGACGAGTCTGAACAGTGGGGTGAATCGTCGTGAAAACCCAACCCACAGCAGCCTTCAGCCGGGGTGGAGGACAGGGAGGATGAGGAAGAAGAAGAGGTAGAAGAGGAGGAGGAGGAAGAGGGAAGTGGGCAGAGGGGAAGGTGGCAGTGGCCGCTTTCCGCAGTCGAAGAAGCTTCTCCACCGCCTCCTCCCACTCCTCCATTGTCCAACCCTCCGTCCGGGGCAGCAAAGGCACAGCGTGGCTGCTTACAGGGGGTGCACCGCTGAACCTCTGAGCACTTCCTCTTACACACCTGCAACCAGACAATAAACACAAACTGTTTACATGTGACAAGCTCTAGCAGTCATTTCACTGAGGTGGGAATTGATGAATCCAAACAGCAGCACACAGTTTGCTCACTGCCAGCCCGACACAGATTAGTTTTACTTTCAGTTTTAGTTCACACATCCAAGCTGCTGTTTCGCAGCTCACAGACTGGTGTGCACTGGTCTCCCCATCTGTGCATTGTTGCTGTCGCATAAGTTATCTGGTCTGTGATGAAGCTGCAGCCTGAGGTGAAGCTATCTTCCTTCAGTACCTGATAGCTGTTATCAGGTCATCTTTGTCATTCATCAACACATATGGAAGAATCAACGCACACTCTAGGCAACTGATGCAAACATCTGGCCTTAGATTATTACAAAATGTAAGTCACATATCAAGCATGAATACAGAATACCCTGTGGTTTTTAACCTTATTCAGGAGATCAATTTCAGTTTTTACAGATACTTACTGCATTTTGATAAATTAACCAGTTAGAGGAAGCTACATGATGATGACTGATGAGTAAGTGTCAAATACCCGCTGCTTTTTCTAGTGGTCAGAAAGTCTTTGGATTGGTGTTTTGTTAACTAACGGTTGTAATAACTCCATAATGCTACATCCCTTCCTCTGCTCCTTACCATTTCTGCGTAGTCACTGGGGCAGCCAGGCACAGGCACAGGTATGGGTACAGTCACAGACACCCCAGCTGTTCGAAATAGCACGGGCGGTGCAATGAGTTTAGCAGGAACAGCTGATAACAGGCTCCTCCCCTGGCCTTCCCAGATCGCTAGTTCCCGTGGAGTCAACAGGAACTTGGAGCAGTCCTCAGGTGACGCGAGCGCTGCGTAGCGTTCAGCAAGTTTTGTGGCTGCTGCTGCTGCTCCAATGCCAACTCCACTTACAACTGGAACACTGATGCCCGGAACACTGTTATGCCGGCACCCGCCGCCGTTGACGACGGTCTCCAAACGGTCGCTGTCGTCGTCAAGACCACTGCTGTTGTTGTGGACGATGAAGCAAAGCATGCAAGGCCCCTGCAGGAAACAGTTCCTCTTCTTCTTTTTCCTGTGATGCAGCTTGCGTGTGCTCTTTTTCAGGCGATATCCATTTTTCGAAAGAAGATGGCCCATATAGATGATTCAAGGGAACTCTAGGACAACAGATAACGTGGAAGCAAATTCATCATTTAAGTCCATATCTGATGTATTTTACATACTGGTCTCAGTATTGTATTCAATCTAAGCAAACAATATTTCTCAGAGCAGCAGTTTGTATCTGATTAAAAACTCACCCTCTTAATGCTACAGAAAATGGGCATTGATATGATGTAAAGGAAGAGTTTGTCCCTTTCTATTACATGAAGTAAAGACTTCCCTCTATTCATTTTATATCACTTGCAGATTGAGCACTGAGTTTCACAAATAAGGTATCACATGTATCATACTTCTATGCCAATGTTATTCACACATTTCTAGTCGTGATTGGACAGAAGTAGTCACAGTATATTATTATAAGGTTAACCCTGAAAACATGACCATGTCTGTGAAGTAATGATGGCAAAATACGGAAATGAATATACTACAACAGCTGGGATGGTATCACAATAAACTAAAGTCATTACAATGCTACCTCTGGTGGACTTACTAAATACAAACCTATATCCACCACAATTGCAGTCCGTGTTTCAAAACAAGACATCTTGGTTGTTGCAGTTTATGAGAGGTTTCAAATCCAAGCATGCACTATGTAAAATGATTGTGTATTATTAGTAGTATTTCAATAGTTAAAGCCCGCATTTCTCAGGCCAGATTCGAGCATCCCTGTAAAAACAGGATTGTGAGCAATTCAGAAGCGAAAGACAGTCAGTGCTTCGTAATGAGCTACTTCCGAATCCAAACACAAAGGTAAACACTGATCAGGTGGTCCTTTCTTTGGGGTTTAACACACTAAAAGAAGTGTTCACGTCAGCATAGCACATCGGCTGCAGTCTCGATACGCTTTTTTTCCATCTTTACATCCCACCTCCAGCCCCAAGTTGAGAAAATACGAGATGTTTCAGTCAGGCTAGCTTGACTCCATCATTAGATGCTAAATTAGCTGCAGCGCAAGTAGCAAACATGTCTCACCAGTTCATACGGTCCCACACGGTGCTCGCATAATACCGCTATGCTGCACGGTGAAGATGTGGCTGACGAGCCCCGACAGAGACAGGGGGGAAGAGCTGCGACTGAACTAATGTTCCCCCCAAACAGAGGCAGCTCTATGGGCTCTGTGCTGCTGCTCTTCGGGGCAACACTTCCGTACCGAGAGGACATTCGGACGGAAGCCGACGAGGGCGATTCGTAATTCAGTTTTAGAGGACGAGCCGACCGCGAAAGGCTCCTCGAAATAGTAGTTGCAATAATAGCCGCAGCGATATTTGTAGTACTTGTTTTGTGTGTAACTAATTTTAACATGGCATTGATTTAAATTGTGGGGTTGAATTAGAACCTTTACACATGTGTTATTTACTCCTAATTCATCAGTTGCTGTTACATTTGTTCAATCTGAATCTGAATCTGAATCTGAATCAATCTGACTTTTGCACGTGCATTTGTGAATGCGCGCACACACACACACGGGGTTTTTGGGCGTGGATTCCCCCGACTCCTAAAATAGCTTGAGGAAAATGGCAGAAGTCGGCTCACCCACTTCACCTATTACCCGACAGATCCAGACCGAGAACCGGGACGATGGAGCGGATCCGTTCGCCGTTCGCCTCCGAGACGTCGAAGACTGTTGCGTTTACGACAAACTCGGAGTCTCTATTCCCTTCAAGAAACTGTACCAAGACAGGAAATCGATCATAATTTTTGTGCGGGTAGGAGAAAACTTGTGGTTTTCTTCCACAGATTAGAATGTGGCTAGAAAGAAGTGTGTGTTTGGAGAGGACAGGTGAGCTCCAGCCTGTCATAAAGCTGAATTATTAACGCGGATTTAAGTGCGACATGTGTGAAAAGACCCCCCCAGAAACGTGTATTTCTCTAGTAACAGATTTCAAACGTCCCTGCAGAATTTCTTGTGTTACAGCTGTAAGGAATATGTGGAGGATTTGAGCAAAATACCCAAAGAGACTTTAGAGGTGAGTTTTGTTGCCCCCTTGACATGCAAATAAGAGATAATGGAATATGGAAATAGTTTCCATATGCTATGATTTCTTCACATCACATTAGACCTCTTAAGAAATCCTTAGGAGGTAGGTTCACACCAGAAAGAGAAGAGTGTATGTGTAGGCCACACCTATGAACGTTGTTTGTGCCAAACGACAATTCTGTAAATTTGAAAATCAACTCAGCACTTTTTAATCTGGGATTCTTGTTCTTATCCACCGAAAGTGCTGATGAATGATGATGAAAGAATGACATGGGGTTCCTTCTCTTTGAGCATGTTCTTTTTGCAGTGGAGATGAAGAGTTTTCCTCCTGGATGTGTGCTTGTGGCCGACTGTGCCACTTGACACTTGGCTGAACCTTGAGAATATTCCAAACTCTGTTTTAAAAACAAAGCTATACAACGGCCTTCCTCCGGAGCGCCGTGCATTCTTAGCCTCAATTGATTATTTGGTCAAGATATGTATAAACAGTGATACAATCATGATATTGTCAGGGTAATACACATGATCTTATTTCCTGTGACTTTTTTTCACAGGATGCTGACGTTAGTCTGGTTGTGATCGGTCAGTCTGCGCATCGTCATATAGAGGTACTTGTGCGATACTTGGGATTCATTTGTGGCCACTGTCATGCCAATTCAGATCTATCTCTGTCATCTAGCCTTTCTGCTCCCTGACGGGATATCCTTATGAAATATATGTGGATCCTGAGAGGTGCATTTACCAAAAGCTTGGGATGACGAGAGAGGAGAAATTTACAATCTCAGGTAACAAAGTTCATAAAAGCATTGCATCATAGTCTACTGCAGTACACAAAGGTCACAGCACTATGATGTTAGATAAAAACTAGTGCTTCTATGTACATTTGAGTCTGTCAGGATGTGGAAAGAATGATATTTTCTGAGCTGTCTGGAAGTGAAAATGTCAACTCAGCATAAGTTTTTATAAGTTCAGTATTCAATGAAGTGTGTCTGTGTACTTCAAGCCCAACCAAGTCCTCATGTGAAGTCTGGAGTTTTTATGGGCCAAATGAAGAGTATATGGAGGGCCGTGACTAGTCCTGCATTCGACTTCCAGGGTGATCTACATCAGCAAGGTGGAGCCATTATAGCAGGACCAGGTAAGCTCTTTTGTCTCTCTCCGTCTATCTCTGCCTCTGTGAATGTTCTCATTGCAGCTTCTTCTGTGTGCAGGATCTCAAGTCCATTTTTCCCATTTTGACATGAACCGCCTGGACCACATGCCCATTAACTGGCTTCTGCAGCTTGTCGGAGTTCAACAGACTCTGGACTTCAGTGCCAAACCAAAGATCACCCACGTGTAGGCAGCTGGCTGACTGAAAGTGGACCACTGAGCACCTACATACTGTGTCACGTCACTGTTACAATCACACAGTATAGCAGTAAAACTTTAATCTGGCTAGACTGGTTCGGCCTTGCATCATTGTCCATTGGCTGCAGAGTCTGTGTCCAACTGATCACCTCTGCAGTGGATACAAACGTAGCTGCTTTGACCAACAATTAGATTAGATTAGACGAAGCATGATTGTCACTGCACACAGGGTACACAGGCAACGAAGTGCAGTTTAATATCTTACAAGAAATGCAAAAAGTGCAATTATGTACAGTATACAAATTAAGAGTACAATGACGAGAATACAGCGTAAACTGCAGTAGAGTAATGAACTATCAATATAATACAAACTGTAATTATACATAGTCTTTGAATGTAAACATTTACATGTCAGTTTACATGAGAATTGGAAATGTGTAACATGATTACTAATATGGACAGGTATGTGAGCCATTTACAATATAAACATGAAAAATATGTGTTTGTAGATGGATAATAGAATATAGAATAGTGATAAGATGTGTTTGGGGGGGGGCATCCAAATGCATGGATTGGTCATGAACACTCACTGATTTTAATTTTCTTTGAATTTTGGGAATCCCTCACCCATAGTTCACATTTTTTGCTTCTCATTTTTGTTGAAGGAGACTTCCTCTCAAACATCAGCTGTATCTCTGCAGATAAATAATTCCAGAGGGGAAAATAACTGCAGTTCAATGTCACTGATGTTCACGAAATGCACTTTTTACTGTTAAAAAAAATATTATATGTTTATACACTGTAAATAAAGTCTTATTCCTATTACGTTGTACACTTTTACACATTCAACTCATGCAAGTGCACATGTAGTACTAACTAGTACTAGTACAGCTGCTGGAGCATGAAAGGGTGGGCACTGGACAGCTCATCCTCATACGTCACATGCAGGGGATCCAGAAGGCTTAAAAGCAGCCCTGCACACACACACACACACACACACGTCACCACCACAGACGATGTACGTCGGTTGACACACACACAATCACTACGCGTGTCGTCCACTGCAGGACATACACACACATGAGCATAGCACCAAACTGGGGACGAGGAGCCGCGGTGCGAAGAAGAGGAGCTGTGCGGCAGCTGATGGGAAATGTCCACCGAGAGGCTCTGAGCCCGACATGAAGCGTAAGAGCGAGAGGAGGCGAGCCGAGTCGAGGAAGAAGCGCCATGCAGCTCAGCGCGGCTCGGAGGCGGAGACACACTCAGATGTTTACATTGGCACTGCTGGTAAGGTCTGCCGCTGGGGTTGGCGGAGAGCTAGTGCGTTCGGACCTAATATGGCGACACCGCCTGTCCTTTGATAGGAAATGCAACGGGTGCTGTCGGTATTTCGTGTCATATTACGTGTTGTAGCTAACTTAACGTCGCATGAGTTGTACTCGTTTGGTGTTTGTGAGTGACACGCAGGTTTAACTATTAAACCCTCTCATTGTTAATGTCAAATCTAACCAGTGTCGGTCTCAAGTTGTTTTTGTGGCTTCGTGGACATCAGTGGGTAACTCCTGGCAGAAAGAGATGGGGGGGGGGGCGAGTGGGAATCTCGACCGGTATTGGCTGCGGAATCGTCCTAGCAACCGTTTAGTCGATACTCCCACAGCCTATCATGTCGGTTGGATGGGGAACTTTAAACTGAAAGGGGCGGGGTGGTGCGTGACCGACAGCGGTGCCCTCCAATTATGAAGCGTCTCGCGTCGCTCTTAGCCAATAGCATGGCACGGAACGGGCTCGTGCAGCGGACAGGCGGGGCCAAACGTTGGGCTCATTTTTAGCAGATTGCGCACTTGTACTCGGAACCCCATTCCTCCCCTCCTCGACGACAAACTTTGTGCAACTTGGTTGGAAAAAGAAGGAATACAAACATCGTCTGAAAAGCGTCAGGCGTTCGAAATATTACACATATTGAGTACATTAAGTCATTTTTTGTCGAGATTTTCTTGCAAGGGGAGTCCGACTCGTAACGTGCCGTTTCTCTCCAAATATTCAGTGGGCAAGATGACCGCAGACAATGTTTCTTCAAAGTGCATCGAGTTCATCAAAGGTAAGATGCCACGAAATGCCCAGAATGGGTTGTAAATGCAGAGTAAGAAACTGGATGCAGGGGTAGTGTCAGCATGACAAAGGCTGGTCTAATGTGCTGTTACCTTCCCCCGTGCAGACCAGCTGTATTTCGCCGTACTTCAGCAGAAGATCAAGAGCTCGGTCGAGCGCCACTGTTTCTGCATCGACGAAGAGCTGGCGTATGAAAAGTAAGTAACCTGCTTCAAGCGTCGTTTACCTTTGGCCCAGTTTGCACGGGTTGTCTGCGTTGGTCCCGGCCGCTCGTGGGAGGTGAGACCATTGAAAAGGTCGGATCATGTGCACGTAACACGGTGGTGAATTGGTTTGTCAACACTCAACCTTCGGGATCACTGGTGATAAGTTGCTAATTTTGTGTTTGGTAAATTATAACCATTCATAAAATGAGTGTATGAACTCTTTCTCTGCTGCAGTAGTAGAATCGAATTCATGTATACAACAAAATTAGAGCACTGGTCCTTTTGGTGCAAGAGATCAAACAAAACAGAGGTAAAAAAAAATGCAATAAAGATGCATCAAGAAAGTATTTAACTCCAGTCTAGTAAACATAACAATACTCTTATGCACCAGAATTGACACAAACACACACACACAGGATTAGAGCCACTTGTGTGCTGCTGTACAATAGCTAAAAATAAATAAAAGTCACCAGGTGTAGTTCAGAACCCAGGTGTATTCGGACAGGTCTGAACCTTCAGAGCCGTTTTTGTTTCATTGACACAAAAAGACCCAGGTGCTTGGCAGCTTTTTGTGGTTTTAGCATCAGATGGTTCCAGATATAGTCTTTACACCGTCAGAGTTTGAGATGGCTTCAGACTTCCTCAGAGACCGCTTCTGGTTGCATAAATAGCTTCTCTGACACACTATTTCATCTTTTTGCTTTCTCCTTTTCCCTCTCAGCTTTTACGCGGACTTTGGTCCCCTCAACCTGGCCATGTTTTATCGCTTCTGTTGCAAGCTGACAAAGAAGCTCAAGGTAAGGAAAAGAACCTGTCTGAATTGCACTTCACAAAAATGAGAACATGAATAAGTAAAACTGTGGTTGCAAATGGGTGAGAAAGTTCCATTGGACTTTGGGAAAGAGCATACATTTAGCATCTGTTATCCGTTAGCCATCTACTTAACATTTTCTTGGGGGCGTGACCTCAGTACACATGCAGTCAGTAGTGTTAATTAGTAGTGTTATTCCTGTTAATTCCCACTGAAAGTTTCCAATACAATTCCAGTATGGCTGCAACCCTAAGTAAAACCAAATATTATCGATCCATGTCTGCAGCTGGTTAGCAAAATAAAGTAATTGCCAGCCACACATTCTGTTCCTCAGCGGTTCTCAAACTCTTAGTTTCAGTTTCCACATTCAGCGATGGACATTAACACGCACTGATTTGAGAAGACAGACGACTAGAACATTGTAGTGAAAATGAATTCGTCCTCTTTTACCTGTGGAAGGACACATGTAGGTGCCAGACAACATATTACACTATATAATGGGTTTGTGTCAAATTTGTTATTTTTCAGCAATGCCTATATCTCTTAATATTACATATACTTGTGACTGTGAACCTGTTTAGATCTGTTACCCAAACAATGTTTTGCTGTTCAGACAAATAGATGCCATCATTGTCAGTTTTATACTGTTATGTCTTTGCACAGTCCATTACTCTTTCAAGGAAGAAGATCATATTTTATACCTGTGGAGACCAGAAGAAACAAGCCAATGCTGCCTACCTAATAGGCTCCTATGCAGTAAGTTGTGTTCACACGCTGCATATAGTTTGTGGAATTTGCGTAAAAGCTGATGTTTTTTGAATTACTGCGAGGGAGAAGTGCTTATTGGGTACTTTGTTTCTGAAGGTAATGCACCTTAACATGATGCCAGAGGAGGCCTACAGTCTGCTGGTGTCAAGGAACTCCACGTATATTCCATTCAGGTAACCCACAGACACAGCAGGTTCACACTGCCTGATGCAGAGTCAGCCTCTGGCCTGAGACTAGTTCAGACTGACTGCAGAGCTGCTGCAGCCAGCTCTCCTCTGTCGACATTGATGTGTCTCTTTGCGTCACTGTTCTCATTCATAGTGACCAGAAGTGCTTTCACAAAGCAAATGAATCAAATTTGTTTTTTTCCAGGTTTGGAACACAGGGAAAGAAATAAGTTTGAAATTGTTAACAGGCAGGAGAAATATTTTGAGGAAAATAAGATCTTCTGAGTGTGTTGTTCTTCAGATAAAAACTTTCATGGTTTTCCAGAGATGCCTCGTTTGGAACGTGCACGTACAATCTGAACATCCTCGACTGCCTGCGTGCTGTTCACAAGGTACGGCATTTTCAGCTTCATTTGTTTCTTTTCTGCTGTGTCACGCTCCTAATGGAATTAAATTCCTTTCCACCAGGCGCTGCAGTACAGTTGGCTCGACTTCTCCGACTTTGATGTGGAAGAATATGAGCACTATGAGAGAGCAGAAAATGGAGATCTGAACTGGATCATTCCAGGGAAATTCCTTGCGTTTAGCGGGCCTCATCCCAAAAGCAAAATAGAGAATGGTGGGTCTAAAGCACAGAAACGGTCTTTTTCCCACTACTCCTAAACCTCAAGGAACGTTTTTTCTTTTCTTCTTCAGGATACCCTCTGCATGCTCCCGAGGCCTACATCCCTTATTTTAGGAAACACAACATCACGAGTATCATCCGACTCAACAAGAAAATGTATGACGCGAGACGTTTCACAGACTCCGGCTTTGAACATCACGACTTGTTCTTTGTGGACGGGAGTACACCCAATGACTCTATCGTCAGGAAGTTCCTCAATATCTGCGAGAATGCGGAAGGAGCCATTGCTGTCCACTGTAAAGGTAAGATGGGACATTTTGATTCTGTCTGAAAAATGGTTGATCCAAGGAACATGTGACACGTGCTTGCAATGCTGTGTGTGCACTGTTAAGGCGGATTTATGCTTCGTACCCTACGTGGGGACGGTGTCGGCGTTTATACTCCTGTGTCTCTGTAGCTCTGCACTGAATCCCTCCGCTGTTCCTTCTTGTCTTCCTTTGCTTACTTCCAGCGATAGTGGATCTTGTTGACACAGTAACTACAACAAGATCGGCGTAGGAATTTTCCATTCACAAATCACTTTAAGGAAAGTGGTATTTTCTCTGCAAACTAGGAAGTGACTCTCTGAGATCGGTTATTCCATGTTTTTCATTGTTTACATAAAGCAGCTAGACTAGACGGGCATAATTGTTCACGAACATGGACGTACCACTCTAAGAGCTGGGAAAGTCACGTGATGCACATGATGTTGTTGCTGTCTGCAGAGGTCACATAGCCGCAATGCATGGTCAGTATTTCTGGAGAGCTGCACGTTGTAGGTACAGTGTTGATTTGATTCAGAAGACTAAATCAGCCGCTGACTGCATGAAGTCAAACCATGCTGTTTTTTTTTTCCTTCCCCCCCAGCTGGTCTGGGGAGAACTGGAACTCTGATCGGCTGCTACATGATGAAGCATTACGGCCTGACCGCTGCAGAGGTGATTGCCTGGATACGGATCTGCCGACCAGGCTCCATCATCGGACCCCAGCAGAACTTTGTTGAAGAGTAGGTGTATTGTCTATGTATTGGTAGTTGGGTCACAAATAGGTGAACATTACCTTGTCATTTTGTGCTGCAGAAAGCAGAACAGTCTGTGGGCCGAGGGAGACAATTTCCGGGAGAAGATGCTGTGTGAAAGGGAGAATGGTAAGATGGCGGTAACCAGGATCCTGTCTGGAGTCGATGACATAACCATTAATGGGGGCAACAAGAACAAGGCTTCCAAAAAAGAAGAAATGGAACTGGTACGTGTTTAACCTCTCAGCTCGCTGCATGATTTCAGAACTGAGAGGCACCTCTCTGTCATCACCCTGTCATGTTGTCTTTGTTTTGCAGTATAACGATGATGAGGAGAGGAACGTTCTGACACAGGGTGACAAACTGCGAGCCCTGAAGAGCAGGAGGCAGGCCAGATCGTCAGGGTCGCTATCGTAAGTAGCCTGGCAGCCTGCACGTCAGTTTGTCTTATTGACATATGAATGTACAAATAGTTTGTTTGAAGTCATAAGTAAGTTTTGATTTGAAAAATCAGGGTGTCAGAATGATCAGACTGCGAAATTAATGTTTGTGACATTTAGACTTCTGTTGTTCCTCTGAGGGGACTGAGTCAGGCGTCATACCTGTTATGTTTTAGGTAGTTAAAGGCCCAGTAGTTTGTTAACCCCCATCTGGTCTCTGGAATAAATCGCATACAGCTCAAGGGGGGTGTAATTCATTCCACCAAGACTGTATCATCTGTGAGCCGTGACGATCGATTGTAAGACAAATAAGCAGGTACCCACATGTGTAGCTGGATTCTTAAGAGCTGGCAGGACACACAATCTGACACACAATCTTCCAGGACTCAGACTTTTTTTTTGAGTCAAGCTGGATTTACAGAGGCACAAATGATCTGGGTAAGAGTTGAAACAGACTCAAAGTAGTTTGAATTGGTAATCTGTAAATAGCTCGATGCAAAAGTTTATAATTGCCAACTGAAATGAAATGTCATGATTAACATTTCACAATGTCCCTGAGAACTTTAGGATGTATTTATTAGTCTGCGTGTCCTTAGTGCTACAACAGTTTTCAGATAAACAAAACACTTGAAAATCCAGACTGGCATTCAGAGACATCACTGCGATGTCTAGCAGTGGAGGATTTCAGTCAAATCAGACCTGGTAAAGCTGAATGAAGGCTCTTTATCCAGATCCGCACATTTGTTTTTCATTTTCTCGTATGGAGGAACAGACAGTTTGACGTACGATATGATGGATAGGATTAAGCGCAAGATCATTTGCCTGCATCAATCTCCAGCTGGTGGGAGTTTGTGTGTCAACAGGGCTGACCGTGGTTGACTGGCCTCTGCCAATGTTCCCATATGGCTCTGGCTTTTGTTGTCCCATGTCAGGCAGGTGGTAGTGTTCTGCTGCAGCCTCATGTGTACGGCGTGGCCAATGTGCTGCCTGCCGTTCAAAAGATAGAGAGAGAGGCAGAGAAAGGAAAAGGATGTGAGGTTTTGTATGATGGAGGTAAGTGCATGTCACTTCCCTTTTTAGCTGACATTCTCTTCCTAAAGAAATGTTTGCTATGCCAGCAACAGGTATGGCTGATTGAAATTGTTCTTTATCTTTTTTTTTTTTTTTGGATGACGCTGTGAAGTGGATATGCAATTAGTGGATGGATGCATCACCTTAACGCCCCATGATCTGCCTCTCATAAACACAGTGCTTTGATATCAAGGCTTATCTGAGATATCCAGTAAGTTGCTGCAGAGCTTTCGAGGTGTGCCAGCTGGATCAATTATTCAGCCAAGCACAGTTTGGCCTCGGGATCTGGTTTGGCTGAATTAATTGTAGTATGCTGCTTGGATTCCACTGCTGAAGTAAAGGAGAGATTGGAAACAAACGGGTTTGTTCCGGTTGTTGTTGTTTTTTTTGTTTTCCCCATGATAAATTCGCCAGCTTGCGTGTTTTGTTTAAACTTAATATTGTAGGTAGGACTTGGATAGGACTTTGGACAGTCTGAGGTTACTTGGGGGTTAATTGGCTGCCTGCGTGGGATGAGGCTGGGAAATTTCCCTTGATTCTGATTCTTAACATGTTGGATTATTAAATGTCTTTTACGAGCATCAGACAAGGTCGTGGAATGAAAGCGGGGTCTCGTCTGCTCCCAAGAGAGATTTGAGACACGTTGAGGATTTTCTTTAACTGTAGGCCCCATGCCGTATGAGTCTACGCGTCGCTGTGCAAACATCAAACTTCCAGCTGAACATTCACCATCTGGCTCCCCTGTTTGTTCAATTACATAACGCATGCATGCCGTATTCCAGCAAAGAATAGAGCAGTCGATATATAAGAGTGTTCTTCTCTTCTGTCTTTTCCATGCATGGCTAAAGGCATGGTACCCTTGGACATGCATGTTTGGACATGCTTCTGTGTTCAATATGTGTTTGTGTCTAACATGCAACAAATGTTGGGCCGGGCTCACTGTCAGCTGTTTTTCCAATGCTTCTGTGACTGGATCAGTGAACACGTATCTGAGCTTTGTTTACTCCTTCAGGTCCGCTCTCACACAGTCAGGGATTCCTTATCCAAAGACATGTAGGCAAATATGGCTATTAAACTATGTGTTTTATATGCATATGTATCTTTGGGTACAGAACCAACAATCCAAAAACAAAGACATGTGGCAAGCAAATTGGAGGATTATCATGTTTTATAAATATTTTTCATGAAAATACAGTTGGTGAGGTTAACGTGATGGTCTTTCTAGGTTGGCAAATTGTTAATTCATTGTTAATAATTCAATTGTGATTTAAAACAAATATTACATTGAACAAAAATATAAATATTCTGCAGCCGACTTGTACAAATTTGTACACAATTTGTCAACTTTAGAATGGTCTGTCACCTCACAGAACGTTTGTACATAAATACCAAATTCTCACAACGAACGACATCCCTGACTGACTGGCACTGTTGGATTCAAGGCTCCATGAAAGGCATTTCATCTTATCCAGTCCCAGTGGAAAAGCAGAACATTAGCGGCTTTGTGTCCTGCCCGGGTGTCTTTTGTCTCTCCTTCCTTTTTTTCCCCTTTTTTTCTGTTTGCTCTTGTTGTTGGATTTGTCCTCCTTTCAGATGGCTGGTAGCCATGCTGCTCTCCTCCCTGTGTAGCCTTGCCCTGTGGTGGATTGTGTATGGCTTCCCTTCTTCTTCCATCCTGCATTTCTGTATAGACGGGTTAGGATTTCAATGAGTTCCACTGCCCGTCAGCCCCCCCAAAAAGCTGCACTGCCCCCCTTCTGGAGCTCTTATTGAGAAAGCTGTAAGTGAGCCCCCCGTCTCTTTGATTCCCAACCCAAATTACAATTTGTTCGAAATCATCCTCTCCTGTTGCGTTCTCCTTTCTACCAGTACAGTCAACTTTCAGCTGGAGACTGTTTTTAAACATCCAAATAAAGACAAGCTCCCTTCTTGTACTTGTCACTATTGTTTTCACTCGCAGGCATCGCCGACCATCCTGTCTTTTTTTTTTTAACCTCATTCTTTTTGTATTATTGTTACGATTGAAGTTCCATTTGTCAAAAAAATGATGCATTAGACAGCTGAACCTGCACATGGTTAACTTTGTTCAGAGGCCAATCAAGTCTTCATGTTTAGCGCCACCATCAGGCTTTTTCATGAACTTTCTTGGCTTTAACATTAACTCCACCTGGCTGCTTAATCTGGAATCTGCGTCCGACTAAAACAGTTGATTTGTACAATGAAAGCCCTGCCTCCATTGTGTCCTATCGTCTCTTACATCTCTCAGTATTTATCATTTACAGACATTTTTACTCTCATGTTGCCTGTGTGTTTACAGACAGGAAGAGAATAAGATTCACACCCGCTCATCATCACAGTCCTTGAAGTAAGCTATGCTACACTTACTTTTCTTCCTATAGTTTATTTCTATATTATTATTATTCATAATCTTATTTTTGGAGTTTTCTATA